>JASANE010025840.1:0-70318 GCA_030248225.1 Trileptium ribeirensis
TAGTAAAATGATAAATGAAGATGCCTGGTTTGTGTTTTTTGATTAAAGTTTCGGTTAATGGGGTTTGAGGTATGACCCAAAATTCGAATATTCTTATACCGTCCTGGGCGGCTGAAAACTTTTACTTGGATGTTTTTGGGATCGCAAACTCATTACTGGTGTTGATTTTGCTCTGCGATCCATGGTTCTGTGGGTACGGGGGTATGACACCGCTATGAATCATCGATCCAAAATTCTTAATTTTTACTGTTACGTCCTGGGAGGCTGATAGCTTGAACTTGGGGGTTTTGGGGCATTGGAAACATATTGCCGTGTTAGTTGTGTTCCAACTTGTGCGGTATTGTGTGATATCCACATATAGCCTATCGACGTATGCTATCGAGAGCTGATTGGCTGTGCATGCAAAAGGCGTAGGTGTACCTATCATGCTTCACTACGTTCTGCAATCTCGATAGAGTTACTAGTATTAGAAAGATGTACATAACTATTTGTCAGGGCATAACCGGAACCGTCCATTTAAACCTGATCCGGAACCAAAACCTGGTCTTCGAAATTTATATATAGTAAAACAGATGATGGAAAAAATAAAGGTATAGTGGATTTAAAATGCATTAAAATAACTTTTACATTAAACTTAATGTATTGCGATGGTATTATTGCCTTTCTGAAACCTTAAAGAGACTGAGGAAGCTAATAATGTTTATTTATCGATCAAATATGTCGGTTTTTGGACATTCAGAGCAAAAAATGTCTTCCACTATACACCATTGTGTATACTGCGTCAAATCGAACGTGCTTACAAAGCTTGGAGCGTAGAATACACACTTTCGCTTTGTCTCCAGTCGCCTCCCTTTACTACACATACGTTTGTTGCATGGTCTTCTGTAGGAAACTTAGAATTATTGGTTTATATGATTCTAAGAGAAAATAATAGATAGAAGGTAATTTCTGATCAGTGGTCAGAGACACTGTTTAGGCTAGCGTTGGACAAACAGTGCCCGTTAGTTAGATCATAATGATGATAACTTTCTAATCAGAATGCTATGAATGAGACACACTGTGATGCTGCTCGCACAGTTTCAATAAATAGAGTTCATTGCCAAGAAAGCAGTTTCTAGCTGCGTTGCAGATCTTAGTTTACTTCAATTTAGACTGATTACCAAGTTTACAAGCGCAGGGGAAATTAATAGGAATTAAACTAGTACGTTATGCAACGAGCCAAAAACATAAAGCCCAAACAGTTTGTCTCATTTATAGCATTACGATGTTAATTTATTATTATTATTCTCTAAGTGACGGCACTGTTTGTCCAACGCTAGCCTAAAATATGTTAATTACTTATCAATAACGCTTTGATTTAATTAATTTTTTGCAACCAATAAACCAATAATTTCAAGTTTCCTACAGAAAATAAACATTTTAACAAACGTGTGTGTAGAAAGGAGGCGAATTAGCACAGAGCGAAAGCGTTTATTCTTCGCCTCATGTGTTGTAAGCACATTCAATTTGACGCAGATACTAGCAATACAGTGATTTTTTGGCTCCCGGTGCCCAATAAAACGACATATTGATCCATAAATAAACATTATTAGCTTCCTCAGTCTCTTTAAAGTTTCAGAGCGGCAATAATGTCATGGCAATACATTAAGTTTAATGTAAAAGTTATTTTTAATGCATTTTAAGTCGACTACACCATTAATTTCTTCCTTCATATCTTTTACTATATATAAATTTCGAGAACCAGGTTCCGGTTCCGGTTCCGATTCGGCTTACGGTTGTTCCGGTTCCGGTAAATTTCGGTTCCGGTTCCGGTAAATTCCAGTTTTTTCGGTTATTCCCTGGTCGATATGCTATACGTGCATAACACACAATACCGCACAAAGTAAATAAACTACAACCGGGACAAGTTGCCCATGCCCCAAAACCCCCAAGTTCAAGCGATCAGCCTCCTGGGACGTAACATTAATTAGGAATTTTGGGTCAACGAACCATGGCGGCGTCATACCCCCGTATTCATAGAACCATGATCGCTAAACAAAATCGCCACCAGCAATGAGCTTGCCACGCCCTAAAACCCCCAAGTAAAACTTTTCTGCCGTCCAGGAGGTCAGAGCAAATTTTTTCGAATTTTGGTCGAGGAACCATGGGGTACCATACCTCAAACCCACCCCATGAACCGGAGCCTTAATCGAAAACCAAAAAAGAGGCATCGCCATTTATTATTTCACTATGAAATAAAACCAACCACAAAAACAAATCAAAAAACGATCGAGGATGTACACAGTAAAGCGACTATGGCGGTTGGAATGAGCCCTAATCGATTAAGTCGTTCATGAGTTATGGCCCATCACACACACTCACACACACACACGGAATTCAAAAGATTTCACCCCTGCAACACACAATCTCCATGATGTTTCACTACGTTCTGAAAAGCCAATGTTTAAGCGGTTGCGTCGCGATCCCCACACTCTTACCTACACATAGAAAAACCTTACCTCTGGCCGTTGAATGCATACCACGTTAATGTTGCTATCATAGTTGAGCTCTCTACATACAATTAAACATATCAAAATTCCATTTTTGCCAATTTTCTTCAAAATCCCCCACGCGACATCGGCGCGGAAGGCGGGGTGCTGCAGAGCACCAGGGTGGTAAGGGTACTTTGAGGGGGTATACCAAGGCCTTGTGTATAGTCAGAGGTTTCAGAGGGGAAACTCCTGCACCCCTGATTCGGCATATATGCAGTAAGCGTATACACCCACAACAAGCAAAAAACTAATTTATCATGCGTTATGTTTCACTTTATAGGTAAACGATCAGGCTCTGTTTTCCGTTAATTTAGGAGACCTCGTTCCTGATACTCACTGATATACGATTTATTTTTAATTGTATAATCAAATAATTTATATGCAGTAACAACAATTACTACGTAATTACTATGTATATTATGGACACATGTATTTTACAACCGCACTATAAAATATTACAGGAAGTTTGTGCATCTGGCTATATAGTGGTACTTTGTGACAAGTATTTGCTGCGAGTAATAGCTGGTGTGGAAAGTTCTCCGGCTCCAGGTTTCGAAGTTACAAAACATTCTATATTTAGTTTGATATCGTAGTTTTGTAGTGTGAATTATTGCTTTTTCAGCAGACCAAGAGCTGACAAAATTATCAAGAGCATTAACTTAAATAAGCATATATAGTTAATAAAATTACCGTTTAAATTATTCGCTAAACTGAGTTTAGCAGGGTGTTAGTTGAATGAAAAAACTATAATTCAGTGTGACGTGGTGTATTTTTTTGCAAACTTGAGGATATAGTACGATCTGTGGCAACTGTTTTTTAATATTAGAGCTGAAGTGCTGTAAACAGATAAAATGCGCCCGTTTAAAAACAGTAGCCCGTTTAAATATTGCAAAAATATAACCAAGGTTTATTCACTGAAAGAATTCGGTGACATTCATTCGTGAATTGTAAATACGGGGCAGATGTGAAAACAGGGCGAACATTTTCGATCGGCAGGCTCAATATAGAGGTCGACACGGCAAGACGCTTTTCAGAATTCGGGTCGGACTGCTGCCAAAATATGTAGAAAACATCTAGAATATATTTATTTTCTAAACCCGTTGAATTATTCAGCTTACTGGTAACGGTGAATTTCGCTGTTTATATAAAATGGTTTTAGATTCCAAACCAAAAATATTTGGGGCATGTGTTTTCACATTGACAGCGTCAGGATTATTTAGCAAACTGTATAAGTAAGAGTGTGGGGATCGCGACGCAACCGCTTAAACATTGGCTTTTCAGAACGTAGTGAAACGTAGTGGAGATTGTGTGTTGCAGGGGTGAAATCTTTTAAATTCCGTGTGTGTGTGTGAGTGTGTGTGATCGGCCATAACTCATGAACGACTTAACCGATTTTCATCATCTTGGGCTCATTCGAACTGGCATAGTCGATTTGCTGTGTACATCCCCGAGCGTTTTTTGATTTGTTTTTGTGGTTGGTTTTATTTCATAGTGAAATAATAAATGGCGATGCCTCTTTTTTGTTTTTCGATTAAGGCTCCGGTTCTGCATTTATGGGGATCGAGGTATGGCACCCCCGTGGTTTCTCGAACCAAAATTCAAAAATTTGTTCTGACTTCCTGGGCGGCTGAAAAGTTTTACTTGGGGGTTTTCAGGCATGGCAAACTCATTGCTGGTGGCGATTTTGTTTAGCGATCCATGGTTCTATGAATACGGGGGTATGACGCCGCCATGGTTCGTTGACCCAAAATTCCTAATTAATGTTACGTCCCAGGAGGCTGATAGCTTGAACTTGGGGGTTTTGGGGCATGGGCAACTTATTCCCGGTGTTAGTTTTGTTCTTACTTTGTGCGGTATTGTGTGTTATGCACGTATAGCATATCGACCAGGGAATAACCGGAACCGAAATTTACCGGAACCGGAACCGAAATTTACCGGAACCGGAACCGTTCATTTAAGCCGGATCCGGAACCGGAACCGGAACCTGGTCTTCGAAATTTATATATAGTAAAAGATATGAAGGAAGAAATTAAGGTGTAGTCGACTTAAAATGCATTAAAAATAACTTTTACATTAAACTTAATGTATTGCCATGACATTATTGCCGCTCTGAAACTTTAAAGAGACTGAGGAAGCTAATAATGTTTATTTATCGATCAATATGTCGTTTTATTGGACACCCAGAGCAAAAAATGCCTTCTACTATACACCCTTGCGTATACTGCGTCAAATTGAATGTGCTTACAACGCATAGAGCGAAGAATAAACGCTTTCGCTCTGTCCCTATTCGCCTCCCTTTACTACACACACGTTTGTTAGATGTTGTTCTGTAGGAAACTTGAAATTATTGGTTTATGTGATTCAGGGAAAATTAATAGATAAAAGTAATTTTCTGATCAGTGGTAAGAGACACTGTTTAGGCTAGCGTTGGACAAACAGTGCCCGTCAGTTAGATGATAATGATGATAACTTTCCAATCATAATGCTATAAATGAGACAAACTGTTATACTGCTCGCACAGTTTCAATAAATCCAGTTCATTGCCAAGAAAGCAGTTTTTGGCTGCGTTGTAGATAACGTTACTTCACTTTAATTACGCCTGATTTACAAAGTTTACAAGCGCACTGGCTGGCGCTTGGCGCAATTTATATTAGCCAAGCATACGCTAAGTGCTTCTATGTAAGCCATACTCTGTTACCCAGTTGGACTGGTTTAATTCGAACGTAACTCGGAGACTTCTGAATGTGTAAAATAGTTGCTACAAACAACGACTTGGTTTTGATTTGTTAACAAACTGTTGCAGGTTATTATGAAAAATTTCTACTGAAATTACGTGTCCTACTTACGTTTCACACAGCAAATTGCTTAGTTAATCTTTTCTTTTGCTTGGTTGTATTGGAGCTTGATCATTGCTTAATATATATTACATATTTTTGGATCAGAGATGAAGCAAAAATGTGGAAAATTTCAAACAAAATTTTTAAACCGGAATTCCGGTTCCGGTATGGCTTTTGCCCTTTGCCGGAACCGCAACCGGAACACGATTTTCGCCGGAACCGGAATTCCGGTTACTCCCTGATATCGACGTATGCTATTGAGAGCTGATTGGCTGTGCACGCAATAGGCGTAGTTATACCAATGCTTCACTACGTTCTGCAATCTCGATAGAGTTACTAGTATAACTGCAGCAGTTCCGTGTATTTGCAGGATTATTTTCTCTTGTCTATTACTTATAGAGCATGCACTTTGCACTGCATGTGGTGAATTGCTTTAAATGTGCGCCCAGCGATTGTGTTGTCAGGTTGTCTTCATCGTTATGAATCTCTTGACCGTCGACGGAACGTTGGTACCTGTAACTTCATCGTCCTATGAAATTACTATTGATACTATTTGGTCAACACTGCGAAAACGGTGATATATTATAAAGACTCGGTCACTGGATATATCAGGTAGACAACTCAGACTGGTCGGGTAGGCTTGAAATTTGTCTGGTTTCCGGTCGGGCTTGGGCAAGTTTAGCATATATTTACTTTTGGCTAGCGGTACGGCAGGAGTTAACCGTATCCGAAATTTGCCGGAGCAGTAACGAACAACCGGAACCGTCCATTTAAAACGGAATCGGATCGTAGTCTTAGAAATCTATATTTAGTAAAAGAAATGAAGGAAGAAGTAAAGGTACTGTGTACTTCTAATAATGTAAAAAATAATTTTTATATCAAATTAATGTATTGCAATGACATTGTAGTTTCTCTGGGATTTGGAAGAGGCTGATGAATGTTTACTTACCAATCGACATGGCGATAGTTTGTTTTTTGTCCACCGCGACAAAAATCCCTTCCACTCTACGTCGTTGCTTCAGCTGTGATACATTAAATTTCCGTGCAACGAATGGAGAGTGGTCTAGATGATTTGGCTCTGTTCTCGCACTTGTACTCAGAAGCACCGATACATTTATACGTAAGCGTTGGCAGTATTCTATAAACACTGAAAGGGAACGAATCCACCATGGTAGTTCAGGGTTTCAACTGAAATCAAACAAAATGATTTTTGCCACCGGCACGATTTGAATGAACATTACTTATCAATTCGGTTTGAACCCTGATTTTGCGTATAGCTCTGTTGGTAGCAAATTTTACCGCAATTGACTGAGTCTATCATTCAAAGGATTGGTGGCGGCTTGCATATTTTATTTTTAGATAGATGTATCGCAATGTAGGTTTTCTTTTGTGGTAACTATAATTGCAGCGACATATATATCATGTCTGCGTTTCGACTGCATCCAGATGTGTTTTTGTCAATTTGACGTGTTGTTTTGAAGTTTTGGCGCACGCTTTTCGTTTAGCTCCAGTAGTTGATGTTGTGTCAAGCTAGTTTAACTGTGTGCTAAGCTGAACTGTGTGTATATATACAGCTTTGCATAATATGCATATATAAATTTGGGACGGGCGGTATGAATAGGCCGTTAACTAACTGCGAACGAGAGCGGTTTAGAACTAAATTTTTGGTCCGTTTGAGTTTGCTTTTCGTTCGCCATGGTTTGGCTGTCTTCGCCAGTTTTGTCTATTTATGGTTTCGACAAGCTTTGGCACAATTTAATAAAGGCATTCTTTTGGGTCACGAGCAACGCCGAGAAAGCGGCGAATTTTGGTTTCGGCGCCTTAAGCGAACGATTGAGCTATTATGTTTGGTATAGGTATGTCCATAATTGTATTCCCTATAACTTCGGTATTAACGATATTGCATTTACAGCGAGGAGTGAACTACACTGTCTCGGCTGGCGTGTTCCAGGTCCAGCTTTTATCATAATTCTACGAGATTTAATAATTATCATTATGCTTTTTAGTTCGTTGTCACGATATAAAAACGTGACTTAAATCTGACTTGCAGTTTTTTTTTCATTTGCAAGCTTCACTATGTCGAATAAGAGGTTTGGGTTTACTATAATGTGGAAATAATAAATTCGTTCCTTATGCCGCGCTGTGTAACTTATTAGAAAGACGGAATTTTTTCCATACTATATATGTAGAGTATAAAGATGATGTCTTTTGTCTTATGCAATGAGAATATGCAAGATTGCTGCAATTTTTTGAAATAATTCAAATATGGTTTACGATAAAAGGCATCATGACTATAATGCATAATTAAGCGAACGAATAGGTGTCTTATTGTAGATATTTTATTGTAAAAAAATTGTCTACAACCCTTTTCCCGTATTTTGAAGATTATATATTTCGTGACATAAAATATTGAACGTTTGCTTAATCTGGTTTGATATTGATATTTCTTGTTTAAACGTTGCTGTATGTCGCGACTATGGATACAAATTTTTGTGAATAATTTACTGTTTTTCGTCAGTTTTACTGTAATATTAGTTGCACTATTGTAATATCATGTTTACTTCTATAAGCTTTGCGTACTACATGCTGTCCGGTTACAACTGTCGTGAGAGTTATCAAAACCTTGTATAAAGTATCTATACGCCTTATTATTTATATCAATATTTGTCGAAATAGGTATATGTGTATATTCGGGCTTTTTTAAGCTATTTCCTTGTCATTTGTACTGTAAGCAGCCTAAGCAATTATGTGACTTGCATGAAGAGGGAATCGAGACTAGGTAACAATCCTTTGGATTATTTGCTTGTATGTTTTCACTTGCGCATTATAACATACTATGACTGTTTGGATCATAGGTATTTTTCTGCATTTTTTCTTAAAACTGGCTTCCGACTGTATCCTTGTTTGTGGACCCCCAAGTGAGCTATATAGCCTTGAAAGATATGTATTGTAGTGCGATGGTTCATATTTTTGCCATAACTAAGTTTGTTCTTGTCCGCTGTAGTTGTCGTGTTGTGTTGTAACCGGGCGTATAATTGATTTTTGGTTTTCGTACCGCATATGTGATCGGTGTTCTCCGTTCTCTACGAGCCATAGAGACTAGGCTGGCGTTTCTGCCGTTTTGCTTACAAGAACGAGAGCTGTCAACGTAGATGGATAAAAAGATAAGTCTTTGGGCATGGTAGGAGCAACGGAGCTGAAATGATTCAAGAGTAACGTTGTGCGGAAGGTATAATGGTTAAACGTGGTTGGTTATCAGGGCACAAAGTAATGGTCCTACATAGACCCACTCATATTTTACGTAAGAATATGACACTTTTCACCTTATTCATGTTGTTCCTTTAGGCATGTCGCATGCTTTTCACGCTGTCCCCCTCTTTCACGCTGGGGGGGGACAGTTCACTTGTCGTCCGTGCGTTTCATGGGGCAAATGTTTCCCCCTTTATTCCGTGGGGGGACAATTTGTCCCCCACTCCTGATTTTTTGAAACGGACATTAAATGTTGTTGTCCCCTATGAAACGCAGGGGCGACATCTGAGCTGCCCGTCCGCCCTGAAATACAATGGGGGTGGTTGCCGCGCGAAACGCAAGGGACATGCCTAATGGCCTTACATGAATAAGCTCACGCGTGTCATACTTTACTCTTCAGTGAAAAATCAGCATCTCTTGGCCCTACCTTTGGTCATAAGAATGATAAAAAATTAACAGTTCCAAAAACGCAGAGTTGCTATACTAGCTGAGGATTTGAACGCTGCAGTAAATGTATAGATCCTGGCAATCAACCTTCATTTTATCAGATTTTTAAAAATATAGAATAAAATCAAAGTCAAATTTTATTATAAAAAAAGTAAACCAGGAGCAAAATATTATATTTAGAGCAGTAGTGTTATGGTAATAATAACCTAAAGTCAGCTGGCTTCGCTTTATACTATCGACTACGTGTTTCAAACGCATACTATAATTCGTGTACTACTGTTCAGTGGCCGTCCCCGCCGTGCAAAAATAATTAAAATTAACGACAGTCGCCGGTCGCGCCATCATATTGGAATGCCTAATTTTTTTGCGTGAAGCTTGTTCCCAAAAGCAAGCCAAACTTCTCCAAGTAGCAGAGAATACGATATGATTAGCACTGCAACTAGCCAAGCCAAAGCACACCGTTTTCGATTATGGCATTTGTGTAATCGTTCGCGCTCTCAAATTGAGCTGGCGGTGGTATAAACTGATATATGTATAGGTTTTAGAGATAGCTTTCAATATTTTTGTATTGTTCACAACCTGGCATAACTAACTATATTTAGAGGGAGGGTTTGTGTGTGTGCAAAATTATTGCAATAACTATGACGCTATTATCTGTAATGTTTGAAAGAAATAACGACTATGATAACGATTTATGCTGCGGTTTTATTTAGAACGCGCGTAGAACTAACATCTCTAAGTAAACTAGTATAAAACTACGACATATATCCGATATATGAGTGCAGCTATTACAAGTCTTGAAAGTAAGTTTTGTTGAAAGGTTTACGACGAGACAAAAGAAAATGCAGTTTGTGTGCTATTATTATAGTGGGTTGATAGGTAGACGATAATGCGGCGGTGGTACTGCTGTTGTGTTGGCCGGTACCTCCGGAGTTAGTTTAGGCGGCCTAGTGAGTAGGTTCGGCCGTGAAACGAACGATAGATGGATGATTTAAGGCATTTGGCTGAGCCGAACCAAACAAAACAGCATATGTTGTGTTGGGTGAATTTGGAAAGATGCTTATGTAGACATTGTTTATTGTACGTTTGATGAATGATTGTATGTTGAAATGCTGTCGTATGCATCTGTGCACATGTTGTCATAACAATTTGAGAGCGGTATTATAGGGACACTCAAGTAACATGGAGGGTACACGTCCAATGAATGTTAACATTTTTTTAGCAGTCGAGCGTACCAGTTTGTTGTGTGCTAGAGATGACAATGATGTAAAATTCCTGAACCATGTTCAGTTCGGCTGTTTGTGTCAATGTAAACAGGCTTGGCTCTGCTCTTCACGAACCATATCCCGCTCGACTCGTCCTTTCCGATGGCAGGCCAGGGTAGGATTGTAAATGTTCTCAATAATCCCTAATATTAGAGACAGCATGTGATATGCAAACCAACAGTGGTTGCTTTTAGATATTTTTCCACCCGAAGCAGGTAATCTCTGCTGTTGTTGCGTTTGGTAGACCATTGTACTATATATAAGTTATAATTATGTATGTTATAATTGTTTTAGAAAAGAAGCTTTTAAGAGTGTACGTACCCAATCGCTTCCCGATTCTTTAGGCTCAGCTATCACAGACAGCTCTTAGGCTGTGGCTCGACTCTTCATATATCAAAGCAGGTGCGACTCTGCTCAAGAGCCAAGCCTTGAACCTAAACTCTCACCTGTAGCTGATACACAGAAATATATTTCCAATAGTTTTCTGGAATTTAACGCATACCCATTAGAAATGTCAGTTATCGATAATAATTATTTACTCTTTGGGTACTGTTGTATGTATTAATAAATTGTACGGCTTTACTATAAATTAACACAGTAAGAATATGAGGAAATAATAATAATTAAATGCCGTACATGTTAAATCTATTGAGAAGTTTTGCCCCAGCACGGCCCGTGTAATGTCAAGGTCAGGCGGTTGGGCGGTTTTATGAATTTTATTCGGCCTGCTTGTAATCGGGTGTCGGCAAATTCCGCGGCCAAAGTTTTAGATATGAAATGCAGTTAGCGGAGTCGCATCTTCTGAATCTGTGGAATGTTGCAGGTCGCTGGAACACTCAGAATGGGATGTCTATGAGTATAAGATATAAGATAACCATTTTACCTTCGAAAGCAACAGTGGGTTGATTATTGTCGAAGACCATCGGAAAGATGTTGCAGGCAATATAAAAATATCAAAAAATGTGAAATGACCACGACGCAACATTCCTATAAGAAACCTAAGGTTGTTGAGTTGTGTCATAACATTGGCTTCGTTAGCGAAATGTTAAAAATACCAAACATGTCTGGCCATGTCAAATGTTAACCATTCGAAAAAAATTCAACGGAAGACTTGGAATATCCTGCTTTAATACGTAGTGTCTAAGCGCTATTCGTTTTCTAGGTAGCATTAACCTTATTCGTATTTATCTTATTTTTGAAGTAAAAAGCTATATTGAAGTGCTGTATTCTGTAGTAGCCTCACAACTTCACGTACATTCTATAGCATATCTGACTTCTTTGGGCGGGGCACTTCTTGTTGTGTCAGAATCTTTAGAATTTTGGGTCACTTCGGGCTGTTGTGTTTGAAATCGGGTATCATCCTGCCCGGAAGGCCAAAAGGTCACCACTTTAGGCGTACTAAGTGGAAATTGTAAATTTGAGAAGTTCTAGAGACCGTGCTACCTTCTGCGTTCATTATAAATTGTGAAACATGTATATATCAATGAGTAACCAGAACTGGAACTGTAAATTTTGTCCGGAACCAAAACCTGAATTTATCAGTATATTTATAGCTTATTTATAAAGGTACGATATTTGAATTTTTCTCTGTTCGGAGTGCACGATCCGGCTATACTGTTATTTAACTGGTCTAACTCGTTAGCACGAGCGCAGTACGCCACTCAAAACTATTATAAATCGGTACAAATCTAGGGTTTTCGGCGCTTTCCCGTGCTGCGTCTTACCAGACCACGACTTTTTCCACACCTGTGACAAAACTCCGTTAATAAGTACAGAAAATTTCCGCCATTTTTCTCTCTCCCACATTAATCATTCTGTAGTTTATACTATGCTGAAAGAAGTTTTGCCGCGGCGTCTAATTTAACATGGATGGCTGCGGTCAGAGCATTGTACGTTTTCCAATACGCTATTTAGGGGCTGCTGCTCGGTTCTTTAGGGAACCTCTCAAAGCGAACTAACAAAAACGCACATGTAAACTACGCAACACGACAAATTCAATGAGCGCAGCATTTCGCACTGTATACAGTTACAAACGTGTTACTCTATACGAGCAAGGGTTAGTATATGAGGTTATATTATAGATTTTTTGTGGCTTTGAAAGTAGCTCAGGAAGCTCAGTTTGGAACCTTTAAATAGGCAGTGAACGCAGACTAGCCACACTGACCCTTGCTATTCGATTACTAACGCTTTGCAATATGAAATATTCGTACTTGCTTTGTGTTACGGTCTTAAGGGTATATGAGAATTAACTGATAGAAGCACATTTCGATGTTATTGTTGGTCCCAAGATACTAATCAGAAACTGTTGGGCGTTCATTAAATAAAGGCAGAGTTAATGAAATTTAGACTACGGAGAGTATATATATACTTTAAAAAATAAAAAATATGTTAATGTTTGGTGGACTATCATTATCACTTTTAAACAGTTTTGTGGGGTTTACAATATGCTGTTGGGAAATTAAGGCAGCTAATGAAGGCTGCTTGAATGAACACAAGCGCAGAAAACATTTTGTTTATATTTCATACAAATAGCTCCAGGAATGGCATTGCACTTATTCATTAGTTTATTAGTCAATTTCGATAGTAAATCGAAATTTTTTGCCATATATTTCGCCAAGTTCAAAATACATGAAATCGTTGCATCGTCCAAAATACATGAATTCGTAGCATCGTCCAAAATACATGAAGTCGTAGCATCGTCTAAAATATATATATGAAATCGTAGCAAAAATTAGTCGAAAACAGAACGGCAACTGGCAGTCATATTTACAAGGAACTTGTCTAAGTAAATGAAAGGCATTTATGTTCTTTTGTGTTACTGCACAGCTGTCTTTTGACGTTGATCTGCCATAACAAAGCTGCATTGGATCAATTGACATACCGAAGGGGCCTACCCGAACGGTTTCGAAGTTTAAATATTTAGCGTGTATCAATCCTGGAAATTTATAAAATTGTTATGCTAATTCTGAATTTGTCCCCCTGCCACCTTAAATCTTTAAATTTGGCCCCCTCAGACGTAAATCCTATACGCGCTTCTGACTGAATCATGTCAAGTTCGGGAAAACTTCAAGTGCCACAATACAAAACTATAAAAGCTCTCCGGCTAATCTTAGCCTTACGCTTGGAGAGACAAAATATTACACGATCATTCGATCGGCACAATTTAACAATATACACTAGGTGGTGGTGAACTTGACATGATCTTTTGCATTTTAGAGACTTGACAGATGGTTAAAGCGTTGTTGTGGCATAGCCACTGCCATTCAGTGGTGTACAGCTTTTTGGATAACAGCTAGTTCGTTGATTTTGGAATTTTTTGTATGCTTCCATTGTTTTGAAAGACCTTCGTGCACTATTCCTGTCCCTGTAGCTGTTTAGATCGATATCCTGGAAATTTTTTCTTGTTGTCTCAACAGTAAATATTGTTTTCTCTAACTGCTGTAAACTACAACATTACGTATTTGTACGTCGTTTTGTAGTTTGATGCGGCAAAAGCCAAACTTAAAATGACAAGTTTAAGATATTTTTATTAAAACATAACTTGCACACAACCTTGTATATATTTGGTATGAAGTATATATGCATTTATTTATATTGGTTAAGATGTTAGCACAGCATTAAAAAACCTCGCATCTCTAAATTTTTCGTTTGGGTTTTGTGTTTCATCCGTCGTTTTAGCGCGTCTTTGCTGTCTTCATTGCTAACGTGACTTTTACATATACAAGTTTATAATTTTCTTCTGTGTGTGCTGGATTATGATATGTGTTAGTAGAGGAAACTGATTTTGTAGTTTTGTAACTAACATAGAGCTTTTGTAATAAGTAGTAGACCACGTTATATATGTTTTGTATTAACGACAAACAATTCAGTTGTGCAAAATTAACTCTATTACTCAACGAGCGGTAAATGTTATACATGCGGTGCTTGCTTAACACAATTTATGACCTATATGCCAAAACAGAGACTTAGAGCTACCGAATCTGTACTCGTGTTCAAACGTATATACATTTTAAACAGGGTCATTGTTTGTCGTTGGTTTTTTATATTTGTATTTGTCTGCACCGAGTGTAGTTATCGGAAAATTGTTGCCTAGACAGGAGGAGCATGTCCTGGAAAAAGGAATGCCTATGATATGGCATGGTTTTGACACACTGGTAGTTAAATATAAATGGGTGTCCTGTATAGATCCTTTGTAGTAACCGATGCAGTGCGTTTTTAGTTAAGCAACGTTAACGAATGCTGCACATTGCCTTTAGATTGTATAAGATGACATTGCACCGATCGTTGTGTTTGGGACTTTGACTATTCATTGGTTGTTCCAAAGAGGAGCCTCCGACTCTATATGCAGCCCACCATCTAACCTTTGTAATTACATAAATCTGTTATGGTAAAAGCAGTATTATTATTATGTATCATAAACTTAATATTAAACGCTGCTTTGCGGCGACGCGCCACCATGTTCCACTCGTTGCATGCTTCATTTCATGAATTGTTTGGTGCGTATGGTAAAAATAATTTTATGTTTGCATAACGCTGCAAGCGTAGTTTTCACGCGATGTGATATTTTCAGGTTTAGATTGTGCATGTGTGTGCAATATGCGTTGAGCTGCACGGCAACTGGCATATTTAAGAAATATGAAACCTTTAGATAAACAAGCACAAATGAAATATTGGGGTTGGTCTCAGCGCTAACGATATATATGAAGCAATGCTAGTTCAATACAGAGTGCATCGGTTTTCTGGCTAACCAAAGATGTGTGAGCTGTGCAGACGTGCATTGCTTTAATTGTTGATAAGTCGCTTAGTGGCGTTCCGATTCATGATCAGTTTCATTGCTAAAACATTTTGGTCTAAAGAACGGTAATGCGCAACACGTTGCTGTTTTACTAGCAGTGTTATGTATCGTTCATTGCGTGCGTTCTATGTGTTTAAAGCTCGCTGTAGATGAATCACGTAGGTTATGGGCACGGAGTGAAGCTAGTTTACTTAAATGGCGTTTAACTGAGTAAAAATACTTACGCATAGTTTATAACAGTGATCTTTACTTTTGGCCAATGTTTAATGAATGTATAAGCTCTTCATCTAAGTTGAAATGCGCTTTTGAAAAATGTATACTTAGGATATATGACAATCATACTAGTATCGTTGTATATTTGATGAGTAATGAATAGCATATGCTAATTAAACAGAATTCATTCTAACTAATTCAGTGGGGTTCCGAAATGCCTCCAGAAGCATCCAAATTTCAAACAAATTTTTTTAAACCGGAATTCCGATTCAGGTATGATTTTTGCCTTTTGCCCGAACTGCAACCGGAGCACCGCACCAGAATACCGGTTACTCCCTGGTGTATGTTTGTGGTATTCGGTGTCTTGATGTCTATTATAGGTAACGCAATGTTATCCTTCGGTTACGAACATTTATTTTCGTTAATTGCGGCTCAGTTATTCTAATGGTATTGCATAATTTCGAGAATAGTTATTAGTCGCACAAATTATAGATGATCGTCGCTTGGTCTTTCATAGCAGTTTATTTGCAATTTTACCCTAATTTAGGTGTAAAACTTATTACTTATATATAATAATTGTATATATTTATATAGATGTGTGTGGTTTTTTATTTTTCCTGCTACATCTCTTTACGTACATATATGGTTTTCATTTGCGCTGTAACTGGTTGTCGCTTAATGGTGTTGATAAACTTTGTAGGGTTATGACGTTTTTGGTACGTGTCTATGTGTGAAGGTTTCCTTTCACTCGCTAAGACCTTATACACAACCACTACGAATATTGGCTATTGTCACAATCGATTAATAATTTAGCCTTTCAACCTATTATAAGTAAGCTGGTGCTTGCTGTCGCTTTTATAATACGTAGTTGAGTTCTAATATCGACGCTTGAAGTATTAGCGGTGGTTCTAGCGGTTGTTTAACCTGCAGAATAATAATTGGTGGCTGTACGGTGTGGCGTTTTGTTGTAGCGCAGCAAGCCGGGTTGCAAGGGCATAGTTTTGCGGAACGTAATTAACGAAAAGTGTATTTGAGCAATAAAACATTTTCGCGGCAGAACAATGCTGAGAACGATAACGATTGATAGTGTATTTGGTGGACGATTTTCCCTAATTTGAATTAGGATGTTCGATGCAGAGCGTTTCGAAGCGCTGTGTATTATGGCGCTAGAATTGGATCCTGCACACGACAGGACGAAACGGCGTCTAGACAAATAAACGATGTATATTCTAGACTAGCAGACCGAAATCCCAATCAACAAAATTTATTTGAAGAAGTCTTTGATATGTTCACGGATCGCTACTTTTCTGTTAATAAAGTTAAAATTTTAGAAAAATCCTGCATGCAACAGTTTTAGTTGATCAGCGTAACAGAAAAAAGACACACTTGTAATAATCAACGAGAGCTCCAAAAGTCACAAATAACTATATGTCTGCCGGAAGGCGACTGCGCGAAAGTGCCGAAGTGGAGCGGATCGCTTGCGCTTTACGTTATTAGTTGAAATAATGTTGGAATACTCGAAGACGAGGTTTTATGCTAGTTACGGATCCAAAACTAAAACGGTGACTAAGACGAAGCCGAACATGATTGAAAAGTTTCCTATATGCTATTACTTTGTGTTTTGAGCTGTGCAGAATTTCTTAGCGTCAACCGTATCTTTATCTGAGAGACAGTTTAGATTTACATACCTATTTGTCCTACGTATATGTGCTGTGGTGTGTGATTTGAAAACTTTTGTTGAAAGATTATATTATATTATATGTAGCAAGCTGTTAAGATTGACGATATTCGATACATAAATCTTTTAGCGTTAGTTTGAATAATATATATATATAGTTGATTCAGGCTTCCTCTGATATAACGTTTTTGTTTGGTATTGTTTTTGAACGATTTTGACAGTATGATGTTGGTACAATTGAGATTGATAATAGTGTCTAAAAATAATGGAAAATTGTCCTTTGGCATATATGTCTCGCCTTAGCTAAGGTGCCGGTTTCGGAACTAGTGAACGGATGTTTTGTAAAGTTGATTTAGTGACTTTTGATTCTTGTCAAGAATTGATTATATTGCCTCTTGGAGAAGAGTGTGATACTTTTGTTCCCCGCCAAACAAAATACTAACTTAAAAATGAAAGCAATCTACACCCTCGGTTGCGACTTACTAGTTCTGCTAATGGTATATTATTTTCTTAGTAAGACATGGAATGGTAAATGGGAAGCTCAGTATGGAACGTCGGAATGGTCTCTGAATGTAGTTTAGTTACACTCGTTCCGTTTCCCCCTCATCGAGCCGAATCGGCCAATTCATAGGAATGTGTTATGAATTTGTTTAAACATCTCATGTATTTGATCCAAAAGGGTATCGTTAGAGCCACAGATACAGTAATAATACTATTATTCCAAAACATTTTATCATTGACTCATGAGATAATTGATATAGATCAATCCTTTTCCCCCTTTTCTAGGATATTTGAACAAGTTACCCGGTAGCTGTGAATAGCATCCATATGTGATTTCGTATCTATCTTTCGCATTACCAGTATATATTTCTTCACTGTTTACGCCCTTTTCTACCGATTTAGCAGTTTTTGCTAATGCTGTTCCGGCGATATGTCAAGCTTTGTGGCAGTAGCAACCGCTAAAGTTAAAAAGCTGAGCATTATTGTAGTCACAAACAAGCAAAGTGAACGCATTTGGTCGTCGATCGTGGGATTAATGGCTTCCCCCGAAAGATAAATTGTTTTGTCGTGTCTTAAGAGACCTGGTTTTCGGAACTTTCCGGAACGGCTATTGCGCGTTGTGGTGCGCTCACTACTCGGTGTCTCTTCTGATTTACCGAATAGCTAGTCGTCGTTATATCTGACCGGATTTTTTAACACCTGCACTGTCGACCGTTTCCCGTGCAAGTAATTAGGCAGTGTCAAATTTGATATATTTATTGTAAGAAAGTTTATCTTTTTAAACAGTAAATTTGAAACTGACCTGGTAACATTTGTAATGTAGTTTATGCGCTTTTGGACTGCTTGCGCCAGAGCTACGCGGGGGCACGGATACACACCGGCCGGGCCGGGTACGAGCTCAAAAGTTGAGCCCTAGTCCAGGGGCTACCCGTAGTCCGCACAACTCCACAAGCTGAACTAATGTTTTCGCATTCTTTCATTGGGTACTGTTAGAAAATGTGGGTCTGCCATTAAATTAACTTTTGAGAATATATACTGGGTGCGCCCGCTTCCTGTTTTTTCCGGAAATTTGGTACCTGTCCCTCCTGAAAAATGCAGCCTCGTAGAACAAAAACATTTCCTGAAAGTGACACTCTTTTTTCAACCTTTTCACTGATCATGATTTCACCGTTGTGTCTGTTCTGAGCGTAAAAGTGTAAAACCAATTATTGTTTTTTATTTCAGTCCCCTTTGCAATTTCGTATGGACCCAGTTTATCTGCGTTCTTGCCTATCCATGTCATTATTGTTTGTCCGCTCTTTCCTACTTATCGGGTAACGAGTTACTAACCAATCCTTTACGTGCCCTGTCAATTCAAAAATGAAGTTGTAAACTGTGTATGTTTTAGTTAATAGTCCAAATTTCAATGGAAGGGCCTTCCGTTAACGGTAAGTTTTTGTTCAATTTGAAGGCTGAACTAGAAGTAGGTCCTGATCAAAGGCAAATATTAGATGCTGGCTCCTGTGGACTTCATGTGATAATTGAAGAGTTCCAATCCGAACACTGGGTGGCTGGGTGGAATATAAATGGGTTTTTCAGATCATTTTTAAGATAGTTTGAATACAATTTTGATCATATTGGTCCAGCTTCGTAAAATTTTCGTTAATTTTTTATTTTTAAAACAAATGATACCAAAATTGTACAAGAACATTACTTACTATGTCGAAGGAACGACGCTAAACGTTTGGGCAAATCTGAATAAATAGCTTTTGTTTCCACAGAACCTTATACTGTAAGTTAAAAAATGCCAAATTTTTGGTAAACGCACTATTATGGGATGAGTTGGAAGTTAATTTTCTGTTCTGGTCAGAACAGTTTCAACGGTGTGGACGGATCCGGCGCTGTGTCCTTTGACCGTTCCGGACCGAAAAATTCTGAAGCCTGTCCGGTGCACCGCGGCAAAACGGAAGAATGCATATCAAAACATAAGAAGGCTGGGCAAACGGTGAAACCGGGTCTGCGAAACGACGCGGTAACTCGTCCCCTCTCTGCCGTTATCTGCTACATAACTATTATTACCGACAGGCAGTGAGTTATTTGTTTTCCTGCCGGTCTTTGGCACCCATATCTACCGAAAGCCTACTCGTTTAGCATTTGTATTGTGCTAGATATTAATATTCGATTCGTGTCCTTTCAGCACTATATAGGTAGTTGCAACGTGGAAAAGTGAACAATTTAGAATTATCATAATTCAATTATATTTTATTAAAAAGTCGATTGTGCTTTGTATGCCCGATGAGAATAAAGACGGTGTTGAAATTGAAAATGAAATACGATATTAAATCGCCGTGCTATTACCACGGTTTGATAAATCTTTACATATCTTTCATGACATTGCAGAGTGACAGTCAGCTGAAAGAATTTGAGTGGCTCGAATTGAGCGTTATGAATCTCAATATAGTTATATTTTCAAATTCAAATTGTATATTTAACAAATGGGTTCAATCAGAAAAAGAGATTGTCCATTTATAATTATCGTCTGTGCCGATCCACTAGTTGTAACATTTTTAGAATCGTGATTTTACCTGCGTTCTACGATTCCTGTAATAATTGACATTTAGTTATAATTTATGGTATATACCTAGCTACCAGTGCGGACGAATTGCTGTAGGCTCACAGCTTAAACATTTAACTATTATCAATATATACAGATCCTCTGTTCAGGTAGGAGTAGCTTATGCATACGTAATATATCTACAAAACTGGCCACCTGCTGATATTTTATTCTTTCCGGTTGCGGTTCCGGGGTTGCGTTTATCGCTCACTAGTCAATTTTGGAACGCGTGGCGACACTCGTATAACTTCGCCGATAACTTAATTTACATATTCGGTAATCATAAAACCATTTAGCGGTAGCTGGGTGACTTTATTTTTTCCGGTCTATTGTGCGTAGCGTTGTGTTGACGACACCTTGAATACCGACGTGGTTTCTGGCGATAAAGATGTGGAGATTTTTTGTGGTTGCAGACTAAAACTGTTTATGCCTAGTTCAATTGCACCGCAAACGAAGCCTAATGGTTTTTTGATTTCGGCCGTGGTCCAATTCTTCGGTGCATTGACCAGTTTTGGGCGCAACAGTACCACACAGTCACCTGTGCGTAGCCAGGATTTCGTATAATAGGATCCAATCACAGTGACATCGGCGCAAAGGTGTCGACCAAATTTTTTATTTCCTGTTAACAAAAATGCTCTACAAATCCTTGGTCGACATACACTTTTACCAAGACAAGTGCATGTTTGTTTTATTTAGTATATGTATATAAAATGAACGAGTTATTGGTGTAACTTTGTCCTTCAGATTACATTTCTGACTTAATTCAATCTTTCTTTCGACGACATGATAGATATGCAAACATTTTAGCCGAACTATAAGTGGCAGGCTTAATATAAGAGCTTCAATTTGATGTCAAAATCGAACCAAAAATTTTTTCCCTAAGCTTCTTTTTCATGGCTATATATACTTTACCGTTACTGTATCTGCAATATGGTTGCGAGATGAGAGGATCAGTAAATTGACGGACGTTTTTAAATACACTATTAGCATTTGGCACAACATATTTACAGTCGCTCCCGGGCCTCAGTGTGGTGATTCATGCTCATGGCCTCCGGAAGTTGTGGTTTCTGTGGAGATGCTCACAGATGATGAACGTACCAGAAAAATGTTGTGTATGGTCCAGTTGTTACCAGCTGTATATTTGGTAATCGATATTCAGATTCGCTGAAATGCTCCTATTCGTTGGTTCTTCTCGATAATCTAGGTTAGCTTTTTACGAGCTTTTAAAACAATTGTACACGGGTACTAACACCAATGTTTTATTCAGCTACGGTTATAAGCCTGACTTCGTGAAATCGATTACATGTCGTTGTTAATAGTATCTAGCGGCGTACTGACACCTTAAATTGGTTGTTATTACTGCGTTGAACAGCCTAAAATTATAGTGCGATAATTAAACTGGACTGCGGTAAAACGTCTCGTAATGCAATATCATATGTAATAGTAAAAATGAAAATCGCTGTCTGAAAAAGGAATAATATAGTGTTTATTTGCCTGCTTTGAAATCCGTAAAATGGATTTAAATAGTTTATATTTTCTCCTATTAAAATACGAAAAGTTTGACCTGTATACGAATTTTCCGTTTCTTTCCTAATTGTATCTACCTAGGCGAAAGTGTCATTTGGGATTTGCCGCATTTGTATCTGCCACAGCGGCGCGGCTTGTGACAAATGGATGTGTGCAAATTGGATGTCCACAGAAGCAGGACATGTCGTATTTTGGGTTCACAACATTTTGGTGTGTGATTGTTGGGAGCTCGCAACAACTTGGAGTGAGACATTATGCCCCGTCCTTCCAACAGTTTGCCGTGCGAGATTTAATATTTTTCAATGTTATAATTGACTATGATTTAGTCGCCACTAAGACGAAAACATTTTGATTACTAAGATAAACTTATATATTGGCAGTTAGCGATGTTACCAACCTTGAATGCAACTTTCGTTCGCCTACAGTTCACAGTAAAGTTATTTTTGGATGATGCTAGTAATATTAGTGTTTTCGATATGGCTGGGATAGCTATGGTCAAAAACTACCGAATAAAGTAAACATTCTGTACGTATATATACAAATGTTGCCGGCTTTGCCTGCACCACGTGCGTCGCTTGCTATATGTCGTATGGGAAGATGTAGTGTCGAAGCAATTGTTATAAACGCAATCCTAACGCTAAGCTCATTGTCGCAGACAACCTGTCTTTGCGCGCAGCTTGTCGTGGATGCCCAACTGACGTAGGACCATCGAACCCATTCAAAGATAGATTTTACCAGCTGGCAGCTTATGACAACATATAACCCAGTCATACGAGACTTGTTCATCCAGAAAATGGTGTTGAGCACTGGCCGTTCAACCAGCTACTATAGCACCAATTAAGCAGTACATTATATGCAGTCCAGTCGATTAATTGCAATTTTGTATTGTTATAAAATTTTATGAACTTGTGGCCCAGTTGGAATGAAATTAAGGTACAGGAGATAGTACGTGTATGCTTTAAAAGTTGATCGGAAATTTGGTATATTTTTACGCCGATACTACATATATATGAATATTTCCAACGTTGACTGCGGTCTTCGAAACGGTCTAGTACCCGCCGATATCTCGTTTTGTCTGATACGATTAACCTCAGGCTTGTTCACTGAAGATGATAAAATTAATTTTTAACTTTTGTAGCCGCAAGCTAAACCTCTTGCGATAAGTACCTTCGTTTATGGCGGCCGAGATTTTGAAAAATTTGCGGCATGTTTACCGCCTGAACTGCACCGTGATTAAGGACACTTGGTATTGGGACTATGTGGCGGTGGGTCAGTTGGTGACGCAAACCAAATTGGTGCTGAATATTTATTATTCAAACTGTTTTGATAGCTAGCAGAAGTGCAAGCGGAGAGGCGTTGAATCGAAGTTTGTTTTAGGTACTCGACGTTGCGTGAAGTGTCTCTGAATGGCTGCGAAAGAATGATGTTTGTTTAAGTGTTTATACTGTTTGTATGCCTTTTGTTTGTTCGATAGCAGTTGTGCCTGTCTGAAAAACAAGTTCAGGGACGAAAACTGAGAGACTCCTAATGAATTGCAAGATATTCGAAGCCAGAAACTCAAGTTTCCCCTGGTTTTGTAACGTGGTATTTGTGGCTTTGATATGATTTGTTTGGGTCATAAGTAAACTGTTTTAGCAAACGTTGCTTAAGGTTTGATGTCGTTTTAATTCGATGACATATGTAGGCATGCCGGTTATACAGTTAGGATTTTGCAAAAATGAATTTATCGTGGTCAGACATTGATATTTCATATCAGAGATGGAACTGGGTCACGATTTTGTGACCCGTCATGGTAGTATCCCGATTACGGTAGTAATCTATAGTGGCGAGGAAATGTTCCAAAGTAACATATGCGTAATCTTCGAATTCGTAAAAGAAACGGTCTTGGAAAACAATATTTGCTTGGCAGACCGGAATTACAGACGGATTACAATTGCGTTTGCAATAGCGCTTCAGGGAGAAACAACAGTCCTAGAAAATAGGTGTTCAAATAAAATGTAAGCAGTGTGGCTGTGTTTTGAATGTCGTTTTGTCATCTTTTAAAATGGCTTGTACGTTAATTGTTTGGAAGAATGCGTATATGTAACGAATGTAAAAAAAGTAGAGGTGCCAAAGAACCAGATTTTGAAGCTTTGGTTCTTTTCTACCATTTCTGAACCATACACGGCTCGGCTTGAATCTCACAGACATCATAGGTCCTGCCTAGGCTCGTCTCTTGATCAACCATGCCCGGCTCGGCTCTTCCGACGGAAGGCCAGGTTTGAACCGGCTCTTAGGTTCTTAATAGTAAAAGTTTGCGATTCAATAGTATATATTAGAGAAACTAAAAGTCAACAAACCAGCTATACATAGTTGCTTTTAGGCTTTTTAAGAAGCAACCCCAGCTGTTTAAAGAAACACTAAGTTCCGGCTCGGCTCTTCAAACATCATGGCAGGGTCCGCTTGGCTTGGTTTTAGAGCCGAGTCAAGCCAAGAGCCAAAATTCCCACCCTTAGTAAAAAGGAGGATATACTGCTCTCCAGGACTTTAAAACACTTTATTCAATCTGCCATTACATTGGCCGGCGTCATATTGCGATATTTAGAGCAATCGTCATCTCAGACCTTGATTTAAATGCACTTGAGTTGCCAATGTATTTCTGCGGATGACCAGATAAAGAGATAAGCAAAAAGTGCTGGGCTGTTATGTTGAGTACAGTGCAGAGGCTTCTGAATCAGACAGGGTCACACCCCGTGAGCCGGTTACCCCATTCCATTTCTATTTCGTATTATACCCGGATGGTTTTACGTGAATCCACTATAACTGGTGTGATCCAAGAGCTACTGTCTTTCGTTGCGACCTGAACAACAATGTCCGGCGTCAGCCCTAGACCGTCTATATGGCTACTACGTCAGTTGTAATGTAAAGCCATAACAATATGCGAGGCTTTGGAAAGTACGCGATACCAGTGCAAAAATTTACCGAAGCTCTGACCGCTTAGCTCCGCCGGCATACACTCATCCCACCAACATCATCTACTTATCGCACCTGACGGAGCCGTCTACACCGTAAACACGTCAGATTTTGGACACCTTTTTTTATTTCCTGCATTTGCCCATAATACCGGGATTTTAATGTTATTGGTATTTGAGCATAGGTCCAATCTGGCGGTCTCACATTTTAGAGCTGTGATGCTTTTTCTCCAAGTTAGTTATCGTATGGTTCGATGCTGGAATTGGCATAGAGGAAAATAATTTGTAATAAAACTATTGATACAATAAATTGCTAAATCTAGGTCGTATTGATATTATCATGCAGTATATGTAGTATATATATATATATATATATATATATATTAAGAACAAGTTAATATATATCGAAAGTGTTCGAGGCCCGTAGGCTTAGGGGTAGTACATGGTACCGGCAGGGCATGGAATAAACTTTCGAGATTTTTAGGAAGTCATAATTTTCATCAATTTTACTAAAATTTTGCCCTGTTTTCTCGTATTTTTCTCTATTTTGCATAAATTTTCATCTATTTGTGCTAATCATGGTCAAATTTCCCAAAGTTTAGTGCGTGCCTAGGATACGAGGAGTGGGATGTGAGTAACCCCACGGAGGGGGTCCTCACCCTGTGCGCACCTATAGTACAACCAGGTAATCTGTATATTCAAGGTATGATGATACAAGGAAACGAAATTATATCTTATATCTTGATATTATATTACACTCTGTAAAACGAATACTAGTTAAAATTTTGTGTTATATGTTGATTCTAATGCACTAAACTCCATTTCCACGCTGAAAAACAACTTAGTCGAATTAAAGTAAATATTTACCGACAATGGCGTAACACGATGTTTTTAAAAGGGTTGTCTCCGAAATAGCTGAAAGTTCCATGAAGCGTGACATGACTCTGCCTTTTAGTCCACGCAGCCTGTATTTACGCATAAATTATGCACATATTGGGCACACAACCTAAATAAATTATTTATGATCTTCATGACCTCCCGTGTTTATTGTTAACATTTTTTCAAAGTTTTAGAAATTAGCAACGATCACCGCCTTTCGTGGTAATGGCCCATATTTCGCGTAACCGATCGAGCTAATTTTAGTACCGTTCGACTCAACTGGACAGTGCGATTGAAATGCTTCATCAAATTACATATTAATATTTTTTGAAAATTCTCGGTAGCAATAGCGATTGGTAACGGCTGCAAAATCGGAAATATTTGATAATTTTTAATAATAGGAGGGTCACATACTTAATTTCAATTCAATTTCATTCAGAAAAAATTCCACTGCGTGACCATTTATAATAGCATGCTGGTGGTGGGATGTTGCTAAAAGAAAATACCGCAATAGTCAATGCAGCCAGGTTACTTGCGTATCAATATTTGTTATAAAATGCTGTGGAACCCCCGTGGGTGTGGTCCTGGCCTGCGTTGACTGTAAGAAGGAAGTTCCAGTTGTGTAGTAGACATGATTATGTATGACTACGCATGGCTCACGCAAAAATAATACAGATTTTAAAACACAGTTGTATTTGCTCACGAGTTTTGATCGCTACAACATGACCATGCCCGTTTGACAGAGATTGTATGAGGCCTCATGTTCTCTTCGATCAAGCTCTATGCTATTTAGTTAAGATGTAATAAATGTTGCAGTTTGCGTAATTTTATGACAACTACTGAATAGGGAATATATATGGAATTTTCAATATATATTTTTTGGTGCAATGTTTTTGTTCCAAATGTATCATCACTCGATTATCGTTTTATATGAAGGGTTTCTTAAAAAGTATTTGCCGTGGTAATTGTGGTTTTTGGTTATAGATCTGATGTTTGTTTGATTACAAAGTCTGTTGTAGTCGTGTGGCATTAACATTAATCGATCGTGTCGTTGTGGCAAATTATTCTCATATTATAGGCGACTCTAACGTTGATTGAGTGTGTCGCTGTGAGAATATACACTCATATTATAGGTTTCATTGCGTGTATTCGTGGGCTGAACCAAACTCCATGGCTTCCAGTTAGTAGTGTTTTTATCCCCTGTATTTAATGTTCTGCAACCAACTTTATTTTATATACACAACCATAAGTATTGTGTTTGAAATTAATATTTTTATGACTCGGGCTTGAATAATTTACGTGCTAAGAGTTTGCAATAGGTTTTATAATTTGGTCGGCGCCTAGTCCTTGTGACAAACACGTTGAGGCAACACAATTGGCACTATTTATTATAAATTATTGTGACATGGAGGGTTATACTTGTGACTGTGTGTGGTCAACTTCCAACAGTTTGCTTGGTCTATTATAACTATTGATTGGCTTGTTTCATGACGGTTTTGCGTATATATTACTGATGACAGTAAAATGTACAGCTTTTTTGTTTTGCTTATAGCGCTGCGAGAAGTAGCTAATGTATATACATATTAAGTAAGGCAATTGAATTGTTGAATATTGTCATATGCTCGCTGCTCAGGTTGAAGTTGCTTATGAGTTTATGTTCTGCTTTAGTATTTTATGTTTTTATAAATATATGCAGTCCAAAAAATATTCTGTTGCCAAAACAGAACGACTGTATTAACAGAGCAACCAGTGTTTTCATGTTTCGCTTGTGGCTAAAGGCGTCCTGACATGTTGCGATTTTCAGCTCATCGTTTTGCGCCACCTTGGATCTCCCTTTGCACCGACGTCTCCGCGACTGCACCCCCCACCCCACTCCCCCGACCATTTGCGAATCCATTTTTACGGCCATGCATGAGTTTTGCTGTGCAAAAATTTGGCGGTCCGGCCCAAGCAAAGCTTAGCCTTTAGTGGTCCTTTCTATGATCGCCCAGGTGGGAGAAATTTACATATTGGCACGATACGTTACGCGGAAAAACTTGGCATGTCAATTTTGGAATGTTCATTTCCTTCACATCATGCAGCTTGTCGTAGCCTAAAGTTCATCAGGCTTTGTATACAGTCCGCCGGGTGATGACTTTTGCGATTAGCACGCGCCACAGTTGTACTACTCTGCGTTAAATTTAACTTGCTACAAAGCGTCGTTGCAGGCAATATTTGTTTGCAGTTTTTATTCCGCGCTGTTGTGCATTCTTCATGTCTAGGTACACATATTATTTCAGGAGATATCTCATCCCCAGAAAACTTGACCCATATGATCAAGGCTACCTCTATTACTTGTTCTACGAAGAAGTCTGAATTTTCAGAACCACACCTAACAGCGGTTCAATTGCTATGTTGTAATATATACATATTTGCGCTATATAATATCTAGTCATTTTAGATATAGTATATAAGTAGTCCTCTGTAATAACTACGTGAGTAAGCTGTCGGTTGTGCCACATACATAAATGTATAATAACTATTATTATTATTATTATTATAACACTTCCGAAACCTTTCTTGGTTCCTTCGTATTATGAGCTCACAGTGGCTATGATAATAACAAGCTTTCCTGGCAAAATCTTAACAAAAATTTCGAATTTATTAGTAGTATTTTGTCTAACGTGTGTTATAACTTTATTAGTAATATTATTATAATAACGTTTAGTTAGTTAACAGTTGGAAACATTAACTTAATGCATGATTTATGCGACGTTGTTTGCAGAAAGACACGTAGTTGGGTGTATTTTAACTGTCAAGTTACGTTTGGATTTATTTCATTTTTTTATAAAACACTAAAATTAAAATTTTAAAATTTGTCTCCCATTCGTTTTGTTCATTAGTATATTTGATGTCGTTGCACCAGCAAGCATTGCACAGTTAAGAGTGAAATTAGACATAACGAAATAGCTTACATAGTTATATTTTCTTGATAATTGGTTTTTGGATTAGTCTCGCGGCAGGGCGCAATTTTTTATTCAAAGTTTAAAACAGTTCCATGATCAACCATGATCAGATGCGCAATGTAGGTACTGTATTATGACAGGATTACTATACTATGAGCTTATTTGGAAAGCAAAATGTCCAAACTCACCTTCCATTTCTCTGATTTCTCCGAAGTGCCAAAATTATACAAGGGTACCCCATTTCTGAAGTGGGAAACTGCAAGTACAGGGAGGGGTGTGGAGTTATTCCATCAGTGCATTTGGGGTGCCACCTTAGTTAAACCGGATGACCACAAATATCGCAAAATTTCAAGAAACGTCAAATATATGAATCTTAATGACTGACTGGAATTATGGTTACCAAATAAGGGAAAATTTTAGTTTCTTATGTAGCGCGCGAAAAATTCATTAATTATACAAAATACGAAAATTTGTATGTTTAACCGCCGCGTATGAAAATACCTTGATGGAGGGGTCGGTGGAAATTTACCAGGGGGTATGAACTGGGTAACCAGAAAGTCAAAATACCGGGGCACCGACCATTTCTATTTTGAGATGCGTGCACAGCCAGTCATCTCTCGATAGCATACGTCGATATGCTATATGTGGATGTCACACAATACCGCACAAGTTAGACCAAAACTAACACCGGCAATGAGTTTTTCATGCCCGAAAACCATCAAGTGGAAGCTATCAGACTCCCAGAACGTTGCAATAAAATAAGGAATTCTGGGTCGAGGAACCATCGGTGCGCCTTAACCCGTACCTATGGAACCATGGGTTCCAGAGCAAAACAAATACCGGCAACCCAAGTGAAACTTTGCAGCCGCCCAGGACGTCAGAACAAATTCTCGAATTTTGTGTCGAGGAACCATGGGGGCGCCATAGCGCCGTACCGTAAACCCCATAACTCCAGAACCGGAGCCTTAATCGGAACACAAAAAAGGTGCTGGTGCTAGGTATTTATCCTTTCATTATGGAACAAAAACAACCAGAGAAACAAATTGGAAAGTTAAGTTAAAAATAACATTGCTTCTTTGAAGTGTATTAAAATGGGTAAGCCCAAGATCATCAAAATCGGTTAAGTCGTTCCTGAGTCATGGCCGATCACACACACATTAGAGGCGGAATTTAAGACTTCACCCCTGCAACACACAATCTCCATTACGTTCTGAGTTTTGATTACGTAATATATTTGCGTGCTTTTTTAAAAATTAGCCACCGCTCTTTAATTAAGACTTTTTTGAACATTGTACATTCATCGCAAGGCCAGCTAGCGAAGAGACCCGAACTAAGCGGCTTCAGAAACCTTATTTAACTGTACACATATGGTAAACACATAACCATGTATGTATTCTGTTTGGAAACTCATACATACGTGTGTAAGCACATTTATCTACAATAGGCAATGTTATTATAGGTTGCATTTCGGTCTGCCGTTTGCTTTGATTTTATCGTTTCAAAGAAATTTTGTACTCAACTACCATACTCTTTGTTGTGTTATATCGTTCTTAAAATGACACATTTGAACTTATATCTTACATAGTTCTGGAATTGAAAATCATGTTATCGCATTATAATTCTTGCTATAAAAACATGAATAACACCGAAAACGCTGAATGTAATTTATAATTTAATTCAACTCTAATTGCATCAAAAAATCTCATGCTTAGCTTAATATCAACTCAACCGTTTGGCTTCAATCTTACTCTCGATATGACATATAGTTAGCCTAGTTTTTGTACCCGAAACAAGATTTCGAACTATAATCTGGTCAGTTTCCGTAACGTCCGTTTGGTAATAGTGAGTTTATATTCAAAAAATATCATTGTGACGAGACACATTTAAATTCTTCATTGTATATCTCGGGCGCTCGGTTGTACGGTCGTTTTCTGCGCAAACTACTTAACTTGCGGCATAGCTCTGTTGTGCGTCGTGCTATGAATCTGGCGTTTGACAGCGTTTTTAGAAACTCAATAGAACAACGAGCGCCGACGCGAGAGATTCGGAAAAGCTTCCCAAACCGCCGTGTTGTTTCTTCTCTTCTTTTGTTTTTAGTTTGTGTAGTAGCCCGCATTTGTTCTCGCCATCATATATTACGTCTGTTTCAAGGCCGGGCGGCCGTCGCGTACTCTGTAATACTACTATGATCGTCATTGGTATTCGCCATTTGGATGTTTCTAAACCACAGGGCGTATAGTTTCGGTCACATTCTGTAGGTCACCAAGTCCGTGCTTTGCATATCTTGCCAATTTTACTAAATCTAGAGAGGTTTCAGTTAATAGCGTGCCTGTAGTTGATTCGACGGACATGCACTAGTCGGCTAAAAGATATGCTGTTACTGGCTTTTCGTCATTTTTATTTAAAATTCGGTTTCCTGATGTTTCAGATCTTTGAATTGAAACCATAATTATATATATGGCAAGAGTCTCCAGCCCTATCCATAATCCATTTCAACTAGTATATAATATGTGAGCTTTTGTATTCAATTTTTAATCAAATTATTTCTGGTATTTCCGATTTCCAACAAATTTGAAAGTTCGCCCAGTGTCCGGTTTACGACGCAAGCATTTAGTTAAGCGCATCAATCACTTTGTTATGTGTAGGCACTTGAGCACCAGAAATTTCCTGCAGGCATGTCAAGCCCTATGCGCAGTCAGATATAGTGTGACCGCTTGTGCTGTACGTTTTCTATAGCATCAATACATACCTAAATATCAATATAATTTTGAGATATACCATTTAACGTATTTAATAGCAAATTATATGACTTGGTGTACCATAAGAAACGACGATATCTATAGCAGCTTTGGAAGGGCGCTAGGTCGACTCGATGTTCCCAAAACATCCTCTGAGTCGTCGAAAATTTTGCATGATCGTTCTCGATTAATCAGAAAGCTTGAAAATACTGCTTGGAAGTGTATTCTGATTAATTGTATGTAAGTATTGTGTTGCTTGCCTGCCATATATGAAATTTGTTTTAAGCAATCATCAGTTGAATGTAGAAATAAACAATAAATGTTGAAAAAAGCAACAGTGAGTTATATCTACTGTTTTCCAACGTTATCTCAACTTTGCTTTTGCAGCTGTCTAATAAGGGGCGACGAGGGGCAGATTCGTATATATATCCCTTTCAAATCTACTCAGTGTTACCATAAATAAGATTTGTTCGTTGCTGCTTCATAATGTCTAGAAAATTTTAAGCCGCTCTAAACTATCGCGGCCGAACACTTAAAATGATGCAACTGTCATAACGTTATCCGGCAGAAAATTTCCAAGCACGAGTCTGTGATTGGGCCGCGTTACGTAACGTAAACAAATTACTGCAGTTAGGGCAAAGAACAACTAGAAATTCTGTAGAGTAAAACCTTGTTATATATATATATGTATATACCAGGGAGTAACTGGAATTCCGGTTCCGGCGAAAATCGTGTTCCAACGTTATCTGCAACGCAGCCAGAAGCTGCGTTCTTGGCAATGGACTGTATTTGTTGAAACTGTGCGAGCAGTATCACAGGTTGTCTCATTTTACATTAGTCTGATTAGAAAGTTATCATCATTCTCATCTAACTGACGTGCACTGTTTGTCGAACGCTAGCCTAAACAGTGTCTCTGACCACTGACCAGAAAATTACCTTATATCTATTATTTTCTCTTAGAATTATATAAATCAATAATTTGAAGTTTCTTACACAAGAACATGGTAACAAACATACGGGTAGTAAAGGGAGGCGACTAGAAACATAGCGAAAGTATTTCTTTTACAAAGTGAAAGTGTTTATTCTACGCTCCATGCGGTATAAGCACATTCATTTTGACGCAATATACGCAAGGGTGTATAGTGGAAGGCATTTATTGCTCTGGGGGTCCAAAAACTGACATAATGATTGATAAATATGTATTATTTAGCTTCCTCAGTCTCTTTAAAGTTCCAGAAAAGCAATAATGCCATTACAATACATTAAGTTTAAGCAATAATGCCATTACAATACATTAAGTTTAATGTAAAAGTTATTTTTAACACATTTTAAATCCACTGTATCTGCAGTTCCTCCTTCATCTGTTTTACTATATGCAGGTTTCGAAGACCAGGTTCCGGATCCGGTTTAAATGGACGGTTCCGGTTATTCCCTGGTATATCCATACGAGTTCTTAGTTGTTTGGGTGATTTTACCGTGCTAACCTCAAAGTTTTCAAAGCAGTGATTGCCAAAAACTTCCTTGAAGATATTTCACATATTTTTATGTCTGCTTTCCTGAATTGCTCGCACCTTGTTATTCCATGCTGTTTTCGATTTATTGCTGCTAATATTTTATCATTCAAAATAGTTTCATACTGACCCACCATAGCCATGCAGATTTGTATTAATATGGTGCTAATTTTTCACTAATAAAATTTAATATTGTATTGGTATGTCACATTCGAAATGTAGAGTTTCAGCGTTGTTGAATTTAGTATATTCGTATGGATGTATGATACTGCATCATGCTCTGAAAGTAATAAACATCAACACATATTTGTGTGATAAATATATGTAATGCCACTTAACTTTATCCCTGGACCAAACATCAAATTCTAGAATTACAGTGTGTCCTTGTATTGTATTTGCTATTCCCTAATATTACGTGAAGGATGAGGCATTTTCCAACAATATACATATTTCATGCAACTTTCGGGTGATATTTTTCTAATTCCTATATATATATGCAACATATATCAGCTTCGTAAAATACAGTATTAAAACCTGGCTCAACAACTGAGTATCTGCCTTTATCATAATTAATATTCTGTGAGTTTGCATATTTTACCACCGAATTTTTGATCGTGCTGTGATTTTATAATGAGTTGTTATCAGGCGTATTATAAATTCTAGTCGTTGCTTTTTACGCTGGACTACGGTTACGATCAAGTCGGTTTTTGCAATCTGTTTCATCTTTATATCGTGGAAATTTTTGTATATATAAAAGAAAATTTAATTGCTGTTTCGGGCTTAAACAGTGTTTTCTATATAGCCATCGGCTACGTTGGGTGGGCATTCGACAGATTCCGCGGATATTTTAAGAGTAGCAGCAGACATAAAACAATAAATTCATCTGTATCTCTTTTCACAAGCAGTGATTAATTTTTATTTTTACTCCAAAAGTAGCACTAATCTTGGCATTGTCGTGCGTGATAGGTTGAAGAAGAAAATTGGTTTAAACCAAATTATCAGGGAACAGACGTATCTATACTCACCTGCATACATAGCGTCGCAAACTTAACACGACATTTATTATGCCTTATGTGGGCGGGAGCTGGTGGATTGATGCCAAAGCTACGTTAGCTGACTAGCGGTATTCGATTTAATTTTTGTGAAAGCATGTGCCTATAGACTGCATAACAGCATTGATAATATCCTAACAACATCTAAGCTACATAAATAAACACGTCCAAAACTCCAAGCTTGGCACAAAATTCATGTACATTTCATTTTAGTTTGCTTTATTATTTATGTGCCTTAGTGTTTACAGTGCATGTAAATCTTATGTGGCGTGTGGCGGCGGTATTTTGTTCATTTCGTAAATTCTAGAATTTTACTACGAAAGGGGATGGGGTTCGAAACATTTCTCTGGGCAGAAATATACTTCTCGAGTTTTCGGCACCTATATCCTCGTGATGAACAAACGAATTTAATTTATGGTTGAACGGTTAATTCCTTACATCTAGCGCATATTATCCGCACGTTGCTTTTGAGAAATTTATTGTTTATGGTTTGAGCTGTTATGCCAATAACAGCGATGTTTCTTATCCCAGTGGTCCCAACGGATCATGTAGTATTGGCCGGTATCGACATATATATAGTGACATATACATGTGTTGTATATGTACTCACGAATATACATTGCCAGCCAAGTTCATGTATTCAATTCGAAGCTGCGGACACGCACATTACAAACTACTAGTCACTGACACGTGATTTTAAAGAATCAATTTGAGTTGTATTATGTTTTTCTTCACTTAGCAGGGTAGCTGCTCTAACGCATGGTAATGTTTTGTGTTTGGCGACGGTACAGTAAGGAATAAAGTGATTATAGGTCATTCACATATATGTGTTTGTTTGTGTATATATATTTAGCAATTTCGCATTTCGTATGCGGATTTTTTATTTTATTTGGTGTTTTTCAGTAGTATATTATGTCGGGAAAACTAATGATTTTCTAAAAACGAGCAAGCAGCAAGGTGTTTTGTTGACTACCAAAGCACTAAGTGCTGGCCGCATTAAGACATGATCTGTGTCCAAGAGTCTTGCTTTGTGATCTGTGTCTCGTTTGATTTCTTGTTCACACTGTATTATCGGCAATTGAACCGTTTGAATTTTAATGCTATTTTTGTAAGTAAGCGGCAGCTTTAGATATGTTTTGAGAGTTTATATGTTTGAACTTTGTATGATGTGGTGGAATTTGTTTTATTACAGTCTTTTGTTTACATTTTCATAGATTTTACAGGCTGTATGACTTTTCGGTTCCTACAGAAGTTTTGCTACTAAAACGAAGGATTTTTCAATGCTTCGAACAGTTTAGGACTAAATTGGAACTGTGAAATAGCAAGAAATTAAGAACCATATTGTTAGTTTATCTTCATACATATTTCATGAGACGAAAACGACATCGTAATATTGTAACTAGCCAAATTCTGACGTAAATCAAGTGTCCTGAACATCTGTTATTCTTCGGCGCCTCTGCGTATTTGGGTTCATATGTTGAGGTTTTTGATTTGTCACAAATTACTAAAATTCGCCAATGAAATGGTGCTATGTTATGAGTGACCAGTTATCGCTTTGTATGTGTTCCATATCGTCTGTAATACGAGTCAAAAATATATGTGTCTCGGTTTTAGGATGCAAGCATCCTAAGAAACGCTGAGTTCTGTTTGACAAATCTAGCTCATGCTCACGCTTTAAAGTATGGGGCAGCAGTTTTTACCACTCCGTGCATTAGCACCAGTAACACCGCAAGTACATTATGAAATTTTGTCGGTGTGATACTTGGCAGCCGATGATGTCGTATTTCGGCCTAACCCATCAATGATTTCAGGGGTTATTCTCAAAAATCGCTTGAGGGCATTTGCGACCGCCAAGGCTCTTCGGGACTATCGACTACTGTAGGCAATCAACTCACCCCTGAGGCTTTTGGAAGAGAGACCGAAAGACAGCTGTATTATCGAATAAGCCCAAGTGCATGAGTATTATGCTCTTTTACAAAATTGTATCATGTATATATACCAATGTTATGCGGGTTGTAATGATAGTCGCATCGTTAGTCATTACGCTTGTAACTATTGCTCGCGTCTTTTTTCAATTTGTTATATTTATATGTCAGGAAGTAACCCGAATTTTAGCCGTTAAACTAGTAACTGGTGCTCGTATCCTTTTTCAATTTGTTATTGAGCGGAACGAAGCGAAGCGTTTTTATTTTCTGTCTGGGATTAAAAAGGTCGATGTCCGTCCGTTCGTTCGTACGTTCGGTCCGACGGATCTCAAGAATCACTGAACCGATTTTAAAAAAAATTTTTGTTTGAAAGCCTATCATGTCAGAGTGTTTACCTGATATCTGGGATTAAATAATTTTGAATGCTAATTAGTTAAGCTTATGCAGCTAAAATAAAGAATTTTGCAATATTTGTGTTATTTATTGAAATAGAATCGTTTCGATCTATTATAGGTTTTTTGGGTCGAAGAATTCAAATATAACATTTTTACCAATGATAAAGCCCTATGCCCTATGCAATGTAGTTATTTGAAGAACATAAAATTGAGTACATTCGTCCACAGCCCAAGCTCCGCTCACAAATGTAGTTCCACTACCGACTAGTATTTATATATCAGGGAGTAAACCGAAATTCTGTTTCCGGTATTACACAGAATATACGGATATGTTTGTATCAATTTTTTACAGGGTTTTAGCATCAATCTGTACAGTTGTTAGTAGAATTCGTGTAGCAGCATCTTTGTGTATTCTGCAAAAGCAATAATTCAATATATACTCATTACTCAATAGTCAGTAATATCATAGCTTGTAGACCGCAACCAACTGTGCCATTTTACTAGCAGTCTTTTATAACACTACTATTAACGTATTTATTATTTATTATTCTGACTTCTTTGGGTCATATACAGTTTCATAATTTCTTATATAAAGGCTCTCTATTATTAGCGGTCGTAGTCTATTCATCTTATTAATATTGCTTGTAACAAATTAATTCTTAATTGAATTAATGATCTATGCTTAATTAGTAAAATTACTGTATTAGCTGGACTCTTGCATATGCATATATTACAATATTATTAATTATCTGAAGAAAATGAACACTTGCAAAATAATATTGGAGCATCCTGTAGTACTACAAAATAGTGATAAATGCAAAGGCTATAATACTTTCAGTAACACTACTGCGTATCAAGTTAACGCCAAAAAATTGGATAACTCCATTGTGAAGTACAGCGAATATTATCAAGCTAGCGAATAATAATATTGTGACCTCAACTCTCGAGCGATAATTACCCAGTTGCCGTCGTGTTGTCACCAAGCGATTAGTAAATATAATCTCTGTCGGAACGTGTGCGATTTCGATTGCAATCTCATCTGTAGCAGTTGCTGCTTGCTTGCACTTATTTAATTCGTACTATTTCACTGGCTTTCACTCGGTGGACCTAAGCCCAAACACAAACATCATACATTATGATACAAAACGAGTTGGTCAAGTATACGGCCGGAACACCTGGTGTCGGTGGTGGGGCCGCTGCTGCAACTATCGTTCCTGATGCAACTAAAGTGAATAAAAATTGAACTTAATTATCATTGCTAAAAAACATTGATTCTATAGCACGGGCGCAGTACGGCACTCAAAAATGAAGAGGTGTGGGCGCTACCGCAAAATTGACAATTTTTCTACTACCGGAACATTTTTCTCCAAAAGTGAAGGGGCCGCCGCACCCCCCACTCCCGCCTGATGCGCCCCTGTTCTTGAGCATCTTTGATTGTTTCTTTAAATGAAAATGTTGATCTATGACTGCTCTTCTTGTCTGCTGGTGATGTAAATAATACCGAACAATAATCGAGGGTGTTAAAGCGGCATTGACAGCAAGTTGAGAAACATTGTTGACAAAGTTCGAAAGTTGAGCAGCGTAAATAATGACAGTAGCAACACCATTTTTAGTTATAAAGACGATAATTTGCTCTGCCGGTTGAGATCAAAAATGCCCATGCAGCTCGAACGATTGAGAAAATATTGTTGCCGTTTTCGTGTATTTTTGGTGCCATGGGCCCATTCAAAAAACCGTTGTAACCCAACCCTGCAGGGTAAACAATGAAAATGGCAGATATATAAACGATAATCTGTTCAATAAAATAAGACCAAAACCATAGACCTCGAACATGTTGCGGAGATAATGACGTTTTCAATGCGGAGATAATGGCATAATAATACAAATCCCTGGGCTTTACTGCCCACAGTTTTCATTTGGTAAGCAGGCTTCTACAGCAATAGGCAGTGTAATAACACGTAAGCGTAGTGCTGCGCTAGCTGCCAAAGGCGAAACAATGGCATAATGCTGTCGACATTAACGAAACCACTTTTCGGGATAAATCACCCTAGGTGTTACCGACAAAAACTGTCACTGCTTTAAGCCGAAATGCCCAGAATTTCTCAGTGTTTGCTGTACCATCTAGCTCAGCTCTAATGCTATTAAGATCACCACATATCACGTATGTATTTATATCGTTTATGGAAATACAGCTTCATGACGCAATGGTTTTGTAACATACGGCTAAAATTTCGAAGTTACTGAAAGGATAGAGACTATATTGGTGTGACAATCACTACATGCAGTGAAGTTTTAAATTTTAGAGTTATTTTTTGGCTTGGCACATCATGAAGCTAATCAATACTTGGTAAATATCATTGTTTTTAGCGTATTTAGCAACAATAAATTAAACTCAACTGATATATTTGGATTGTTTTTGTTTTAAATACAGTATTCAATAGAGTTGACTGTCGTTTCACGAGCAACGACCGAACAAAAACAAATTATAAAATTTTATTTTCTCACAATCAAGTTGCGAGCGACCAGCGGTCAATTTACTTGATCCAACGGTTCTGGCAACCTGTAAATCCTAACTTTATCGCCTTGCTCGACACTGTCAAAATTCAAGAGTATTAGTTCTTTGAGTGTTTTAATTTTTGAAACGTTTTTGTGGAATGTTAGATGCTATATACATGATCTTGCACTTGTACTGAGTATTCAACTGCATGATAAGCCATCAGTCTCCTAAGTGTGTGTGTTCTTTTAATAATGTCGTTGCGGCATACGAATGCTATAAGGTAGTGTTATTTGTGTTTCAGTTTGTCACGAAAACCAAAAAAGTTTTCGTGGGCGGTCTTTCAGCATCAACCACAGTCGAGGACCTCAAGGCATATTTTGAAACATATGGCAAGGTTAGTTTAAGACAACGTTGTAATGTAGATTTTTATATTTTCCATTTTCTGAATATAACCATAATTTTTGCAACTTCTGTCAAAACGTTTAGTGTATGTCGGAATGTATAGTCTATAGACAGCAGTTGGGCCGGGTCTGCTCATAGACCTGACTCAGGTCGTCGGGTCAAATTCGGGTCCAGGTATGATAAAATAATACTGTACCATGTTCTGTCTATGTGCGGTGCAGAATTTTGCACAACACAACCACAAGAAATGATTTGGTGTAACCAGCTGTGATCAATGAAAATGCTCGTGTAATGCATGTTTAATAAGTATGCCTACTGCGCAAAATATGCTGGAACGCAAACACATATTTTAAGCATCTTTTAGTGTTGTCAGGCTGGATATTCTGTGCTACATATATTATATGTTATGTATCTTGAAAGTCTACAGTCGGGTCGCGTCTGAAATTTTGGACACGATGCAGTCTCTAGTAGAGACCGCTAACGCTGAGACGCTATCATGGTATGAAGTATTTGGCAATTTCTTTTTTAGTGTAGAATTTTTTCGTAGATGATCTGATATCAGGGTGACTAGTATAATCATTTATATATTGGCCCATACTAGTGTACAAGTCTTCAGAAGCATCGCACCACTCATATACGACTTGATCAACGGTAACGTATAAGAAAGTAATTCATATTGGACGTAAATGTACATTCATTGTAAAGAACTTTTTAGATCAACAATGTAAGTTTTATTGTTTATCGATATAGTACAAACACTGCTAAGTTTCGTATATCAGCAGTAAAAATTTGGGTCTGATGTAGACCTTGAAAATCATTTTAACCGTTCATGCCTCATGTAAAACGATGAATTGTGTATATACGTCTGTCTCTTGTACATGTGTGCTTGCAAACTTTGAAGCAAATACTAAAAATATGTATTTCACGCGATCGATGAGTTATTATTTGTACTAGCAAAATTTACACAGATTTGCCGTAAATTTGGTTCTTGTACCCGAAATTTGTCACAAAGCGTTTTTACGATATTTAATCATTTAACTGTATATGTTGGATACAAACCTAATAAGCATAATAATTCGTGTTTACGGATAACAACTTCTTGGAATTCATTGTTGGACGAACCAAACTTATTAATTTCAGTTTGGCACTGGTTAGCCTCAAGTTGTTTATTTCGTGTGAATCGCACTGCTTATGAATTACTACTTAATAGAATGCATCCGGGTATTCCTGTCAAATTAGCATCGTGTTAATGCTTGATCATCAAAAATAAGCAAGTCTTCCGCTAAAGCCATTGCTATATCATAACGTATCTACTAAGCGCGTATCGCATCATTCTCGCCGTATATCCGTGCAGTCTTGTGTCTTGTTCTTTCTGACTATTCACGAGTTGTCGTGTCCATGTTATTTGGAATGATATGCATTTGATGATAATAAAAATAATACTAAATGTAAGGAAGATGATTAGGAATGTCTTTGTTTTCGATTGGATTGCACTGGATTTGGCTCACAATGCTATTCAGGTGATTTCTTCATCTCGAGAGTTTGATAAGAACTCAATAATTGGCGGCAGTTTCACTTATTATACTTTGTTGATATCTCAGTGGTAGTTAGCTCAATTTGAACCGCACATCGTTACATATGCTTATCCAATATCAACTGCCAAATTATGTTTGATTTCACGATGTGAAAAGAGTATTTAATGCATGGATAGCGATACCACATCGCGTATTGCTATTATCCATGCAAATACATAAAACGAGACGCAGTACGTTTTAATGTATGTAAAGTTTTAGTAATAACTTACTAAGTTTTACTTTATGAAAACCGAAGCGTTGTTTAGGACAAAATTAAAAAAAGAATTTACGCTTTTGTATTGTGGTGAGTTTTTGAAACATATTTTTGCTAAATTTCCCTGCCGAAATTATTATAATTTTACTGACAGTACTTATAAATAGTAGTGAACGTATATACAGATACTGTCTATTTAAAGCAAAGTGCGACGAGGAAGCAATATAGCTTGCAGTAATTTGTAATAATCATAGTACGAAAATAATATTGAAGCGTTGGTTTGAAGCGTCGGAAATTGGTTTACGCGGACTCGCTCACACATATTAAACAGAGCGAAAGACGAATAATATATATAAAGAGATATTTTTTACGTCGCTGGAAACCGGTTTTGCACAAGTTGCGTGTTGCGTTCGAGCAAAATTTTACACTAGTGCACTGGCTATATATTATAATATAGCCATAGTTTATTTTTGGGATTGTTACGTATAATAATAATATTGGGAGTTTGGATGTAGTACTCCGCCTTTTTGATTGTTGTAAGGCGGACGGGTAAATTTACACTTCGTTGGATTGTTGTAGCTCTCTCAGAGAATAATATACTAAGCCTCAATTTGACTAAATGTAACGATGTATGTGATGTGCAAAACATGTTAAAGAATATAATATTGTTTCGCTCCCCACCCCATTCCACAACACCCAAACCGCCCGGAAACCTAGCTGAAGAGCAAGTTTCTCATGCCTCGACAAAATGCACGTTTTTAATGAAGAATGAAACACAGATTGGTTTATGTAGCTCACACACAATCAGTATACAGATGTTCGACTTTAGCATTTTCAAGTCAGAGATAAAATATGGCAAATTTGTAGGTTCATTAAGATTGCAAAAACAAAGTCCATATTGTGCCAGCTTTATATGCCAAATTATTCTACACTTTCCACACTTAGTAAAAAATTGTCAAATTCTAAATTATTGAACAGCTGCGGTCAGAAATAAAACGACTTGTTTTAAAAAATAGCAACGCGCGAATAATTCGAGAATCGTAAGTGAAAAGCTGCAAGTTATTCGTGTAGTCGTGCAAATTTAAACAAAACTCTGGTGTTTTCTGCCCGTAACTGTACAAGGTAATCCAATGATCACCTTTCGCAATGTATACTTATGACGTAGCCATAATCTATGCCCATGCTTGTGGAAATATTATGAGCTGAAATTTGTAGCACAAATACATTCAGTGTCATACATGGCCTGTCCAAGGTGGTGGTGCAGGACCAACACTTTATAAATCCTCCTCATGTACATACGTGAGATTTTCCCTGTTTTAGCCCCACATATTTACTTAAATTCAAAAATTTTTAATGTCTCAAAATTTATGTTATTTTTTTCAAAACGTTGTTTAGACAACTTATGGAATTCTAATGCTAAAACGTCGTTTTGAAGCTTGAAAGACTTCTACGACAGCAAAAATTTATGAAAATAAATTATTAATAATAAATGTATTAAATATGGAAATAATTAGTTTTTTAACCAAAATTTATCCTCAACTTTGAAATGTTTCCCCGAGAATGAACAGAGTCCTCCGAAATTCCAGACTTTTCGGTAAATAGGATCGTTCTTTCAATAACTTAAAATTTTTATTGTTTCAGATTGACGAGTCAATGCTTATGTACGATAAAAGTACACAAAGGCATAGAGGCAAGTATATGCATTAAGTGTTATGTCGCGGATATAATTTGTTCTCTTACCTTATAATTCGTTCCTCTCACGCTGAAAACTTGACGTTCAGATACCCGTTACGGTATAAATATGTGCAGCACTTAGCTGGAATAAGTTTTATCAAAGACTCAACAAAGCGCCTGTATTATGACAGTGCAAAATTGCGAAATACTATCAAGGTAAAGTGTGTAGCTTGGCTAAACTACGGGTCTCTAAAATGTTTGTACTCGTTATTTCGAATGTTCAATAGTAAGTGGTGTGCCACAAAATTTTTTCCACACTCTAATACTAGAGCCAGCATTCATCACATGCTGATGATAGCCTGGACCGATTGGCGCCCATGCTCGATCAAAAATGCTTGATGAAATCATCAAACTTTAGAAACGGTTGTGCAATTGACGTTGACACAGGGCTGCATGCATAAGGGGTCTTGTTAAGTATTACTTTCGAACAACATAGAAACACAACAGATAATAATAGTTTATTACATCGAAACTAATATGTGCATGCAGTTCGTTTCAGAATTTAAAATGTGATGTTGCACTTGAAAATGTATTGTTAAAACATGCTTTAAAAGGACTAATGCAATTTTTTTAACGTTTAGTTGACGATAAATTTTTCATCAACGCAGGAAGCGCAGAGTACAATAAAATATTTAAGATCTTCGAAAAAAATTTAGAAAATATATTTATTATTGAATATGTTGCATAAAGTAGCAATAACGTTATGTTGGAAGATGGATCGCTGAAAAACTGGCAGTTGTTGCTTTACTTTTAATATAAAGCTGTGCGATTGCCGGTTTTTTGCGTTGAGAAAATGCTTTTAACTTGGATACAATAAACAGAGCCAGTAGAGATGGTAATACGTATGTTTGATGACAGTTCTCTGTTGTTGTATACAGAATGTAGGGATTATGTCCAATTGCCACTGCCACCCTCTCCGCGAGCGTATGTAATGTCATGTTTTCCACCTAGTGCGATCGATAAAATCTGCTTGGTCTAAGCCTAAAGGCGTGTTCGCATTGTGATCAAAATTTGAAATACACTTTTTGCACTTTTGCCAAGTTTGAACGTGCCAACACTGTTCAAACTTTTGGAGGATATTCCGTTAGCCAATTATGAGATTTGTTACCTGAACGTTGAGCACAAATTTTGATTACAAATTGTTAAACATCACAAATTTACTTTAAAAATCACCGTCATTTGAGCAAATAAATTTGAACGTGTGAACGCACAACAAGTTTAGCTTGATCTGACATGACCATTAAACATAAATTTTTTGTCTTAGTGTGCTCATGTCAGGTTTATCCACAGGGAAAAACTTGATCCGAAGATACATAGTGCGATGGAGTTATGTAGTCAACATTTTATGTCTGTCGATACAGAGGCTGGCAGAATATTGCCAGAGCGTCGCGCAAACATCGGCCAAATAATTCATGGTGACTGGTTATGCTCGGCGAAGATACAGATTCTATACAATGGAACAACAACTGTAAATGCTGTCGTGATCAAATTATTATTTTCGAATAGTTATTGTAGCATTATGTTTTCGCTAGTATCTTTTAATACTGCGGTGTGCCCTATTTAGAAGATGGATTTAGATGGATAGATGGATTTAGAGAGCAAACAATTATGACGATATGTCCATTGGTGAACAGCTGAGACCCCATCTTCATGGTCTAACTGGCAAAAAACGTTTTTAAGGGTTATTTGCCAAATCTGGCTATAAGGGTACCAGTGTTTCGCAGTTCATATCTCGCGACGCAGGTTCACAACGAAAACGATTCAGCTTAATTGTATCTAGAACTTTCCTGAGCAATACTTTTCCGTGGGACCAGGGTTTTTTCAAAATGAACCCTGGGTCCAGCAAATTTCTTTTGGATCCAGACCTTAAACGCTGTGTCCAGACTTACAATTTTTGGCTCGAGAATTTCACGAAATTTTACACAATCATTACGAAATGCAATTTGCCATTATTACATAATTACAAATATATAAATTATTTTCTGCCTGCCCCAAGCCAGGATAAACGATGAGGGCCATCCGTGAAACCAGTAGCGAGCAGCTATATACATGTAAGCACAAACGGCTGAAAGCCTGCACTTTGTAATAGAATAATTAGCAGACCCTATGTCTCCAAAGCCGAAACTGTCCTGGGTCCAGCGTGGTTCGAGCAAAAATTTTGTGGGTCCACGTAAAAATATTTGGGTCCAGAGCCACCTGTGGACACAGAAAAACCTTGTGTGGGACCATTCCCTGTGCCGCTGTTCGCCTGAATATAGTTCGTCGACCCTTTACCAAAAATATCGAGTTTTTCAAATTTCGGAATTTTTTAGAACGAACGTCTCTTAGGTTATAAAGCATGCTGATTACGACTGTTGTGACATTTTCGTCCAAATTGACTATACTATACTTTTTCATAGTGTTTATAGGGCTTTAAGGGCGGTGAATCCGATTTCCAAAATGTAGTCTGTTTCCGCCTGTTTGGTTATGTATTGTTTGCAGGGCCTCAAAAATTGCGTTTATGAGGTTTTTGGTACGCTGAATGTGATGGGTTAGTCATCTACAGCACGACACGAATAGTTCATCATGCGTTTCAAAGGGTTTCAATAGGTTTTGGGTCAGTGAACCCCAGAATATAGCCTGTCTTCAGTAGTTTGGTTATGTATTACGTACAGTGTATTAAGAGTAATCTAATATGTTTTTGTGTGCTGAATACGATGGGTTGCTTATTTAGAGACTAGCACGAATATTTCGTGAGTTTTCAGTTGTTTTCGACGGGTTTATGGTCAACGAGGTTTTAGGGTTTAGAATAGGTGTAGGGTTCCAGAGGTTTTAGCGTGGTATTATACATCAAACACCAAATCATGTTAGCGGTGATCACACGTCATAATAACAACTTACAGATGAAACCACGCTCTTGCTGCTTCACTCTCGCTCACGAGAGTTATATTTCAAATATATGAAATTATGTCCGATCTAGTTTAGCGACCAATTCTAGCTTCAAAATTTTAGCAGGCTTAAAGTTTTACTACAAATTTCGCGCAGTGAAACAGTTTGTTGCTTTTTAATTACATGCGTGCATAACCACGCTTGGTCTTTTTCAGTATCGTAAGCAGAACCCCCGCGAGGTCATTAACAGTGTAGTTGCAAAAAATTGTGTATAATTTGCTGAATCCAAAAGATACTTTCAACTTTACTAGCCCGGTTACAACTTTAGACTGCACAATTTTTTTCGGCAAAGGTCGCCCTCTCAGTTATGATTTCCACGATATCTGTGTGTTGGTCCTTCTTTACGTGCCAACCGAAAGTCTGCAACACAATAGCGGTGAAGTTAAATTTGTTGTTTTATTAAAAACTACATACTTTATTTATTTAAGGTTTTGGTTTCATAACATTCGAGAACGAAGATGTTGTGGAGAAAGTTTGCGAGATTCATTTTCATGAAATAAACGGCAAAATGGTACGTTATTTAGTAGCGTAGTATCTATTTGTATGATTAGTGTCGGTAAAAAATTAAATTATTACGTTGACAAAATTAGGTTATTATATGGAGAAACAGTTATCTAAGCGTTGATTCTTCGTATTATTTTATTGTTTGCATAGGACATCGCTTTGGCAGCATTTAGCAATAGGATTTTTGATAACTAATACATATTATTGTAATAATCGAAAGTTGTAAGACATATCTAAACTATGTGCGTGGTACTACTACTTACATAGGCCTATATATACAATCCTCTATTTAAAGCTACCATACGGCGAAATGAAATCATTTTTTATATTTTTATAATACGATATAAGTAGTTTTATGGAATTCAAGAATTACAGAAATATCTCAAGTAACATGCTTTCAGGTAGAATGTAAGAAGGCTCAACCGAAAGAAGTTATGCTTCCGGTAACGCTGGCGAAAAGTCGTGCGGCTGCCCGAAATATTTACGGTTTACCGGACTCCCTGTTAGGTCAGTTTTATAATTATCAAGTCTTTCGTATATTTCTAATTAAAGGTAATAAATGGTCCACTTTTAAACTGAAGGGAGGGGAGATAAAATTTGTCTCTGAGACATCAAAATTACTGGGTCTTGATTGCACCTGTAAAACTGCTCGGTGCGTGCAAATATTACCACCCACAAATCTTTATATTACTGGGTAGCTGCAGTATTATATGATAAGTACCTAAAATTACTGGGTCCATTATATTCTGCAGCAATCACTAAGTTTCAAATTTATGGATTCTATGCAGCACCCAGGAAATTTCGAGAAATTGTTTATCCTCCGTTCAGTTTTAAAGTTGGCAATCTATGACGTCGACATTATTATTTGGAGGTTAGTGCGTAAAAATGATACCGGAGTGGCATTTTCAAGTCATTTAAAGTTTTAATAAATTATTGCAGCATTATTGGCATATATTGTGTCTTCACCTCGCTACTCAATATTCTACTTTTTAAAGCTTGCTTTTATTTCCAAGATGTGCGTTGAAGTTGACGTTTCCCAGAAACTACTGACTCCTGCATCGTAAAATTTGCAACTCATTACATAATTATTGCCCTAAACGGAGCTTAGCCTAACCGTCTAGCTCAGGCTATCGCTATTTTCTCGAAACAACTGTACGAACATTGGATTGTCTAATTCACGGGCTGTCGATTGACGCCCGCTTCTCGACTCCACCACCCCCCCCCACGGTGATGCGTCTTCCTTATGAATTTTGGATTGGGGTGTGTCGCAATTGATGTCCCCGGTCCACGAAGTTCTGTGGAGAAGCCAGTAACACGATAAAATATTTAATTTGAAAGCAAAAGTTACCCAATGCAAATGTTTTGGTTGTGGTTGTGAAATCGCTGTCGAAGTCTGAACACAAATATTTTTAGAAGTTGCTGTCGATGGCCCATTGCCATATTAAATTATTGTTTTCAAAATTCATTTTTAATTAGCGATGCGATGGAATACATGTGTGTGAACGCAATTATAGTGTCCAGTGTCCTTTAGATTATCGCAGTTTTCACAGGGACATCAAAACTGTTGGACTGAATACTTATTGTCAAATCGGTGCAGCACCTGTTATATATAACACACTACTTTTGGAATGTACAGCCCGCTGTTTTTACAAGGGTATCAACACAGTTTTCACAGGGACATGGAAATTAAGGGACTCATACTTATTGTCAAAGCGGTGTATTATCAAAACTGTGTTAATACAAAATGCTGTGAAACGCACTTGTTATATATAAGGCACTACTTTTGGAATCTGCAGCCCATAGTTTTCACAGGACATTAGCTCAGTTTCAGCGGGACATGGCAATTACGGAACTTAATGCTGATTGAAAAAGCGATGTATCAAAAAACTGTGTTGATGCAAAATGATGAGGAACGCACCTATTATAATTATAAGACTTTTTAGAATGCATAGCTTATTGCTTTATACCAGGTTTTGGGATCTTAGATACTTATTGCTATCTTGGCGGATGTACACGGTTTTTATTAGTAAAACTGAATTTTGATTGCGAGTTGAATTGAATGACGTCACTGGGCTTTTTTAAGTTTTTGCGAAAACAATAATGCCGGAATCCTAAAATTCTAATCCATTATTTTGGACAGATGATACCTCCTTCCAAGAAAATACTCATTTTTATCAAGGTGCAATAAATTTGTGACAGCTGTTGCATTTAAAAGGAAACAATAACGAGTAGGTGTTAGTTGGCGATTTAACTCAGATAATGTATGAAACTTTTGCGATAAGTGTTTTAAGTACTAGTGCAAATTGAGTCACAAATAATTTTCAGGCTTTCTACTATCGTGACTCGAACTAGTCATGCGACGTTAAGTGAGATTCGCGGGTCCGATGCACCACAGAGTCCAGAGATCATTGTTGACCCTTTTTGTAACGTGGATACTAACTAATATTGGTAAGACGGTGTAGATCTCAAAAATAGAAAATACAAAATGTAGCAGCTTTTCCGAAGCATCTCTCGTGTTGTAGTCGTTTACTGCTGTTAGTGTTTGGCCTTACAAACCTATAACCTTATACACTCTGTTTAGTCACTCTAGTCGGATAGTGCCGATTTATGTAGAGTTAGACTACTGCAGCTACTGCCGTTATGTTGTTTTGGCTAGTAAAACATATTGAGTTAATTTTGTAATAATAAATAACCTATGACACCACTTGAATCAACCATTCTGTTTGACAGTGCATTAAATTCAGTAAAAAAAACTAATCGGTTTTAGAACAGGCTGAAGTTTCTTAAAGGGCCGCATACATGTATCCAACCGTTGGCTAGCTGATATACTCTGTTGAGTCTCGAACGTGGATAATAGCCATGCGTAGGACTCATTATATTGCTTAGCCAGTTAGCGATATTATGCATATGCTAAATATTGCACACGTCTTATAATGCGCAATAATTTTATTAATCAATAGAAGTAGACCTCTATTTTAGAGCTAGTTTTTTGCCGTTTGTAGCGAATTTAGATATTAAAAATTGTGTAGCCTACTATACCAGGTGTTCATTATCTTAACACGATGGAAAGGGTTTTCGCCAGAGAATTTCAATGGAAAGCGTTCATTTTTTTACAAAATTTTGTCAAGCCTTGAGCTTTGATCTCAAACATTGAGCAGAATGTAGTTCCAATATTTGTACTGAAAAGATGGTAGATCGCATTGTTTTAAAATTTGAATGTTGATTTTCATCATATTTTGTAGAAAATTGTTTAATTTTTTTAATTCCGTTGATCAATAATTTTCATAAAGACAAACAATTTTTTTGAAATAGTGCAATTAATATTATGATTATATTCTTAAGCTTTTAGCAACCATACTGGTAACACTTTGATAGTTAGATCTGAGACACATCCTCGTCGCTGATTGGTTTTCATATAGTCTTTCATAAATTTGAATTCACACGTTCACATTCCCAAAAAGGCAAAAAATTAAGAAAACAAAAATCCAATTATTTTTGAAATTTTGATATATTTTTGTCCTCAGCTTAAGCTACATCAAAATGTTCTAATCGTGCATAGTACCGACACTCGAAAGTTTTTCTCCTTAACCGCCCAAAAATGAAGTTTAATAATTTCGTTTTGTGCATAGGAGTATAGTCACCGGTTACTAGTGTTAAGTTCAGAAATAAAAGCACATTGTCAAGAATCGTTCGTGAAGAATTCGCAAAAAATAACAGCTGATCAGTTTATGTTCGCCAAAAATTTGCTTTTATTTCTGACCGTAACAGTATATTTTGTATGGCTGGTATACCAATGAAGTCGAGTAGCAGCACTAATATTGCACGGAAACATTATGGTCTGTGCGTTTGGTGGATAGATGGTATTTTTGTTAAACAATGTAAATGATAACGACGAAAGCTTTAGTAGCCAGTTGTTAGCTGTGTAGAATGATACAAACGCAAACGATGCCGTGCGCATTAATACTGTCAACTTATATTTGTTTATTTAGCGATTTGGAGGTGTACACATATTTGGTTCGATACATACTTTAAGGTTAAGCCTACATTAGTTTACATTTGCCGGCCAAAATGGCCTAACATAAGGTAACATTTGCATAATCTGTGCTTGATTGTATTTCCCATCAAATTTATTGAACAAAGTCAAACTGGAACATGATACGCTTCAGCCATAGTGATTCGGAAAACGCTTTAGTACAAGTAATCGAAGCTAACGCTACGCCTGTCTTGCAATGCCTGTAACAATAATTATTCGTAACATTTTAGTTAGTTTTTCAAGTTCTTCTTGTTTTTGTCGACTTTATTATTCTGCGTTTTGCGGGTCAGTTCGTGCACGGTCACAGTTTACTTTCAACAAATGAAATGGTTCGTTTACTCAAGACACATTTTTAAATTTCTGTATTAAGTCAGGTGTCGATACTCTAGAAACTGTTCATGAAGTACTGTATTTCGGACTTTGATTACTTCAAACAAAAAATTCTATACTCTTCTTCTAACAGCAGGAATCAGTTTTAGAATAAAATTTTCAAGAGCTACCTAGTTTTAACGAGCTTAGAATAAAATGACGCTCACTTTCGGATTAACTTGCTCGGCAATTATTGTTGCAAGAAAACTTTGATCGTGTCAGTTCAATCGTATAGCGTAGCGTAGATTAGTGCATGTGCCGGCCGCTCGAATCGTATCTAATAGATAGCAACACGGGCAGTTACAGTAAACGGAAGCAATGTATAGAATACAGGTGTATATATACACGGTTTTCCGATTTCTAAAACACTGGAATTATATCTTTAAACATAATTTTAAGCACGATTTTTTCTGAAATATTTCTGGTTCGGTAATTGTTCGTACGATTTTTGTACTACATCATCTAGGAGTGCTGTGTTTTTACAATATTTTACACCATTAAATTTTTATTTACATCACGTCAAAAATGTCATACCATTGCTTCGCGATGAATTGTTTTAGCACTGCTTTTGTCCGAGTGTTAATCGAATAAGCGGGTACTTTATGTAATTTGTACCCTCAATCACTGTTACATTTTGAGCTAAATGTTGACTCTAAATTTAAACGTGAATAGAGACGCGTGTGGTCCTGCAACTTATCAAATAGGTGTCCGCGTTCCTCAGGCTGCGAACCACTAAAATATCAGATATCCTTGAACAGGAAAAAACAAGAATGAAAAATTAAGCATAATATCACGTTTCAACAGTTAAGTTGTAAGTTATATTTAAATTCACGTATGTAGTATCGAACTTATTCGTATTCATCGTATTTTTGAAATAAAGAAGCTATATTGAAATGTCAGTGTGAGAGTATATACATACACACACTCAGTGCATCATTTGACTTAGACTCTTAATTGTTTTACCGAGCTTAGCCACCATGAGCTATTTCAGACAACGATATGCGGGCTGAGACAAAGTTCTCAAGTCTACCACTCAGTTTGTTTTCACAACATGTTTTAACTTCGGGTGACAGGTAGTGACAAATTATGATGATTTGTCCTTCCGGGTCAGAATGGCCAAAAATTGCTTTTCAAGGGTTCTTTGCCAAATTTGGCCGTACAGGTTCCATATCTTGCGATACAGGGCACAGGCTAGGCATCGAAAAACGGAAATCATATCCTGAATCAGCTCACCGAAATCTACAAATTCGCTAAGCATCACTTTTATGTATTTTACAGTTACGTTCAGAAATATATGCAAATTTTTCGCGAAAAAATTAACACCTGTCCTATTATTGTTATTCGTGAATTATTCGTGAAAAATTAAATGTTGCGTTTATTTCTGAGCGTGACTGTAGATTACCGATCACACTGAATACGATGGTTCTGTTATCTAGGTCAACTTGACTATGTTATATTTCTTCAGGGGTTTTACGGTTGATGAACCCGATTTCCAGAAGTATAGTCGATCTTCGGTTGCTTGTTATGTATTGCGTACAAGGCATCAAGAATGGTCTATATAAATTTCGGTTCCATACGCTATGTAGTAGGTTTTGGCACGATGAATACGTTGAATGGTTTCACTATCTAGAAAACTGCGCCTCTATTTCATGTCTTTTTAATGGGTTGACTAGCTCGATTTACAGCATGTAGTCTGTTTTAATTTCTTTGGGTTGTGTTGCGTGCAGGTCATGGCAAATATAGTCAATATAGGTTTTTCGGTAGCGAGGATATGGTGATTTGGGTATATGGAGTCAACACGAATGTTTAATGGCTTTCAGTAATTATTGATTTAGGGTTGACAAACGGTATTTTCAGGGCATAATCTATGTTCAGTTGTTTGGCAATATATTGCTTTCAGGGCATTTAGAACGATCTGTATAGGGTATTCGGTTCGTTAAATACGATGGTGTGGTCATCCAAAATCTAATATCACTGTACAATACTTGTTCAGACGTTTTCAGGGGTCTTATGGACAACCGTAGGCGGATCGTATTTACCAAAAGAGTTCGTCTGCCGTCAGTTATTTGGTTATGTGCTGTTTTGTGCGCCTCCGGAGAGCTATTATATGTAGCTTTTTAACACGCGGGTGGTGTTCCTTAGCTCCTATCAGACCAGCATTACACAGCATCAGGGGTCCAAGTGGTTTTAGAACTGCATATACATAAAACACGAAACGTTTTACAAGTGATTACACATCGTGACAATTATACGTCAAACCACGGCCGCTGCGTTTCACCCTCGCTTGCGAGATACTAGTTTGCTTTTAATGGAAAATAATTTGTTTTATAAAAATTAATGGGAAAACTGAATTTTAAACAGGGATGTCATTAAAAAAGCAATAGCCATGAAAAATTAGTTGTAGATTCAGAGTCCATGCCAAAAATGCATTTGGGCAGCTATTTTCGCTAAAATCGTAGTTTTTAACTTTTTAAGTTTCTGATATTTAACCTAAGTAATGAACTTTTTTGAAAATATTAAGAAAGAATGCGTCTTGCGAATTATTTTATGTTTTAAATTGTTTCTCCCGTCTTAGTAAGAGCATATATTTTTGGAATGACAGCGAACAAACACTGTTATCCATTGTTAATATAATCATTGTTCGCTAATCAATATTACCGGTTTCACATAGTCGCGTAGCTTAGCCGATTACTAATTTATCAATACTCACTGTTAACAACGTAGTGCCGCAATTTATTAATTATTGCAAAGCATTGCCTCATCAAACGATGTGGGTATTCGGTTCTGCCGCATGTTTTTTGCCCGGTTGCGAACAATTCATAAGTTAAAATGCTGGTAGTAATCTTGCTCTTCGCTCTATCGCGTTGCCAAGCGGAAAGCGAATTTAGATTTGTGTTATGTTATTGTAGGTAGTTGTATAATTATGCGTCAGTGATCAATGTTTTTTGTTGCAGCAAAATACTGGACATATTTAATTCACTTTTTGAGGAACTTGTATATTATGGTACCATATCTTCCTAATTCTACGTTATTTCGGACTTAGCTTAGCATTCTAAGATATATTGAGTTGAAAGAACGCTATGCTGAATAATTACTTTTCGCCAGCTGACGGTCTGTACCGTTAGTTTCATGTCAGTGTTGCAATAATTCTGACAGACGAATGAATAACTTTCGGTAAGCCTTCCATGAAAGTCTTTCCCTACAATGTTGAACTATATTTTGCTACAATTGCTTATCGAACCAGGATCGTTTAGCGCTAGCCTTGTGCATTAGCCACTACGCTATTTAGGAGCTGTTACTCGGTTGCTTACGGAACCTCACAAAGCGAGCGAATAATAACGCACGTGCAAACGCACATCGCATGACAAACTCGAGCGGGGGATCGCCGTCGCAGTGTACACCGTTATAAATGTGTGACTCTATGTCGTAAATAGTTAATCGAGCGATAGTGTAAATTTAGATTAACCCTTTCCAGCATGAATTGATGTGCATTTCGTACAATATTGAACATCCTTTTGCCGCAATGGCGGATTGAACCGCGATTGTTTGAGCGCGAGCTTTATACATTAGCCAGTACGTTATTTAAGAGCTGTTGCTTTGTTCCTTAAGGAACCTCACAAAGCGAGCGATTAACAACATATGTGCAAACACACGCCGTCGCAGTGTACACCGTTATAAATGTGTGACTCTATGTCGTAAATAGTTAATCGAGCGATAGTGTAAATTTAGATTAACCCTTTCCAGCATGAATTGATGTGCATTTCGTACAATATTGAACATCCTTTTGCCGCAGTGGCGGATTGAACCGCGATTGTTTGAGCGCGAGCTTTGTACATTAGCCAGTACGTTATTTAAGAGCTGTTGCTTTGTTACTTAAGGAACCTCACAAAGCGAGCGATTAACAACATATGTGCAAACACACGGCAAACTGGATTAGTGACAAATTTGTGATTCTAGCTTTAACGGTTAACTCTGAGGCCGATCGAACAGATTGCTGTCTTGACATGTTTCACAAAATATGCCGAATTCTAGGTGAAAGACTACTGACAAAATTGTTGAGCTGTAAAGTGTTGCAAAAAATTTTTAAAATAAGGGTAACTCATGAGCAGTATGACGAGAACCGTAGTATAGTTCATTGACTTATTTTGGGTCTACTTTAAACATACTGATGTTTGTCTTCTATTCCAGCGTGTTCTGTCGCAATGCTTCCGAAAGTCAATGGCTATGGTGCTCCCGGTTTATATTATCCTGGTAAGAATCTTCTATAAATGTTTGTCTATTATTTAAAGTATTATTACTTATGTCCACACTTCCAATGTATTGAGGACGTACCGGGATGTTTGAAGTCAAAATGTGGATTGTAGCAACAGTAAGGTACGCAAGTTTCAGCATATTTTCATTTGAGAATTCGCCAGCTACCGCAAACGTTACTCTAAAGAGCTTTGCCCACAAGCTAGCGAGGAGTCCGTGATAACAGTGATAAGCTGGTTTTACGCGGTGTTGAATTTCTAATCTGATCTTTACTTCTAGTTTACAGGCGAGAACTGATTTTGTAGATAAAAATCAGTTTACTGTTACATTCCCACTTAGATAACATCATGTAAAACGACAGTATCTGCAATTAGAATTGTCTTACTATGTAGAACCTGATTTTTAAACTACGGTCTACCGGCAAGAAATGTTCGAGACTGCTAAACCTCCTATGGGTGTCAATGTTGTCGTAGCGCTAGAAATACCTTCTGTCAATAAAATATTAGTTAATTTTATATCCCTGGGACACTTAAAATTTTTTTATTCGGTATCCACGAGTACAGGATTTGCCAGTGCATAAGAAGCTGGCCTTTCGTTATTGGCCAGAAAATTAATGGTAATCGACGGCAGGTAATCATCGAATTTTGATTAGGAGGTGACTAAAATTGTGTTTGGTTTGAGCTAAACTAGGACGTGCCTTACTTTTGGGAGAAGATATCAGCAATACATTTTCCGTAAGAATTGATTTGGATAAGAATAATCTGGGACATTGTCTAGATAGTTTGGCTGGTTTGCGTCAAACGTGAACGGTATAAAAAAATCATCATGTTGTGTAACAGCACTGCAAGGCTAATTGTGGAGGCAACCAGACACAATACAGAAGCATTGGCGCATGGTTCTTACAATGTCAAATACGTTTGTTTGTGAATGTTATGATTTTGAGTGAAAATATTTCTGGGGTAGTGTCTAGAAAGCAACAAGGCATAGCTGGGTTGTATCAATCGCGCACATTATAAGTAAAGTCGTCTGGTTGTCTGACAAGACTACGAGACTAATTCTGGAGGTGACCAGGTATAGTGCTGAAGTATTGGCCGTTGATATACCTTGCAAGAGCTGTGTTTTTACAATATCAATACTCGTATATTTGTGAATGTTATGATTGTCTGTGAAAATTCTTCTGGTGTATCTATCTTCTGAAACATGGAAATTGCCCTACTAATAATTATTTATTTGAAATTTCTGCAGTACATGTATCTGTTAGATTCTTCATAAGCATTATGGTGACATGTGGAAATATCTGAATTTGGTTAAAATGTGCAGATTTGGTGTAGTATAAAGTGGTATAATTTTAGGAATTTTTTAGTAAATATGCAAAATCAGGTACCAGTTTCAAAATCAATCTTGTCTATAAATTTTAGTGACATGTTTTGGAATTTTTTCTTAGATTGTAACTCATAGTATAGAAACTAAAAAATAACAGAACCAGGGTGGTCAAAACAATATAGACCATGCTGAGATGGATGCCATGAGCAAATTTGTATTCATGACATTGTAAAATTTTATTCAATATAATCCCCTGCAACAATATCAAAAGTCCGATTCCGAAATATTCCAAAAAACAAATAATTAAAAGCAAGCAAAAATTTGTTAACCTAAAAGACTCAGAGCCCAAGAATTCTGAATTTCTACGGTTTTACTGAATAACGGCTCAGACTAAAAAATTTTCAAAAATAAACAAAAGCGGATAATTACTGAGTAATGAAATGCATATACAAGCAAGGGCTGTTACCAGGAATTTTGAAAGGGGGGGGGTCGCGGCCCACAGTGGGTACCTAATAGGGGGGTCACGCTCAGAAATGTGAAAGCGCGGTCCAGGAAAGTAGGTCATTCGGTGTTTACGAGTTAACCGTGTGCGAGCGGAGTTTCAATGAAATTGCATTTCCTAGCCCGGAATAGGAATTGGTGTATTAAGTGCGCCGTAAATAATTAAAAAATGTAACTGTTGCCAAAATAGCGAATTTGTATACAAAAATGTGAAGTTTGGTCACAAATACGGTTGAAAGATGATTTTCAACCGGAATCATTCAAAAAAAATTTTGTTTAAGGTTGAACCAAAAGGGGAGGGGTCGCGACCCCCGCAACCCCCCCTGGCTACGCCCTTGTATAAAAGCATTTTGACCAAAAAATAGTGCCTGAAATCTATACAGATTTGAAATAGAAGTTCATGCCTTCTAAGCAGCGTCTTTTTAACAGTTTATTTAGCAAAGTACGTCTTAAAGAATTCTCAATTTAATATGATTTTATAAGGTTAAAGATAGTTTTCATAAATCCATCAATATTGAAACTACTAAGTCACGCCATGCCGTTTGCAATGCCATTCATTTTTCGCACGGGAACAAACTAAAATCATTTCGCAGGCTGTTGTCACCAGTCAGTGGTAAGGGTTGGACGTTAGATTTAGATAGATTATTAAATTAGAAATTCTACGCCGTTCCTCAATTTTGCATGAAAAGGTGTTATATTTGAAAGTTATATGATCCAGATCATATTATCATCTCTGCGTACAACAACAGCTTATATTGCCGAATCCACGAAATATATCAGACATTGTGTACGTTATAGAATGTGCACGTTCTGGTATACAATATATTGCAGAAACAGGCAGAAAATTAAAAATAAAAATATGAACATACACATGTAATTAATACAAGGAATATATACATGTAAAATTGAGGCATTAGAAGAACATTTTAACGCCTTGTGACAATAATATATAAGGCAAATATTCTGTCAAAGCATGAAGACGTTATTGATAAATATGCGATAAAACGTTTGATATTCAAGAGCGAAATCTTTTGAATAAGGATCCTATGATCAAAGCAACCTTACGGGTTAAATGATAGGATGTTGGGCGAGGTATATAATCATTCTGTATTTGAGCAGTTCATATATGGCAGTAAAAGGTCTCGCAACCTCGGCAAGATACCACAAAATGTCTCAGTTGGTCTATAATTAACTCTAAATTGTGCTAATTTAAAGCGAATTTCCAAAATAATACTAAATTTTTACGGAAAAATGAAACCACAAGAAATTTAGAGTTTTTTTTAAATTACAACGTCATAGCAAATGTCCCGATATGGTCCATTTAAGCACCATTTTCAAACATAATGATGTCATAAAGTACTAGCCACTAGATGATCCTTCATATTATAAATTCTTATACAAATCTTTGATAGTATGATTATACTTTTTGGGAATACAAGTATTTAATTATAAAGATATTTTAAGTTCCTCGGAATTTCATAACTCATTGTGTGTCAATAACTCTTGTGATTGAGCTAACTTGTCCGGATAAGTTGATTCTTTTTACGGACATAATAGGCAATCTTAATGTTATAGAAACTGCAAAAAATTACAGTTTATTTTGGTAAAGCCACTTCTTATAGAATGCCCACTACAAAATGATTTGACAAGGTTTATTATTATATTGAAAATTATACTGATACTATTAAGTCACGCTATGCCGTTTGCAATGCCATTGATTTTTCGGAATGCAAATGTTTACAATATTATATATATTTTACACAGAAGAATTAATAAACTTAAGAAAACTAAATTCACTCTTCCTATAACTTATTGTCTAAAGGAATCAGACAACATTTAACGGCACTCAGATCTAAGTTCGTAATAATTACTAAGACAGACAATGTACCCCAGGACTTTACTTAATTTGAAAGCTTTTTATATAAAAATAATAGAGGAGTTGCTTTTTTCCAGAATCAAAAAATTTTTTCATAGCATGATTTACGAATACAAAGATATTGCGGCAACTAATTTAATTGATTCGTAAACTGATTGTCAAAAAAAATTTTCACATAACCTTTAAGATCGAAAATAAAACACTCCCGTTTATCCAGGCAAGTACAAAATTTCATAAAAGTCTTGTTTTATTCAGATATATGATATATTATTGCTAGCCAAAACTCTTGCACCAAAGAATTTTATCGAGAGTTTAAATTCTTAAATTACTTATGAGTAAAGTTGAGAGGAGTTCATCTTTTTTAATCAAAAATTTATAAATGACAGGACATGTTGAATTATTGACAGCTACAAAGAGATTTTAGAATGCTTATTAAAACTTTCCAAAAGAATTTTAATAAAAGCTTTCCAAAAAGGGTAATTGTAAAATAATACATATGATTTTACCACATTATACGCTGGGCTCTCCATTCGCTGAAAATTTTGCCAGGGGGTATGAACCAGGGGGCTCTTGTTCCGAACCGGGGCCGCCCGATTTTGCCAGGGGGCATTTTGTCAAGGGAAAAACGGTTAAAAATCGTGTCAGAAACACTGCCAAAATGCGTTTGATGGAGAGAAAAAGCGGGTTTGAAGCAAATATTTTTTGATAAAATTTGAGAAATTTTTGGCTTCTTTTAGTGCAAATTTTGATCAGTTTTTACGTACTTTGGACTGATTGGAAACAAAAAATTTTCCAAGTGGCGATGAACCGGTGGGAGCCCAAAATTTTGCCGGAGGGCACCGAAAAATGCAAATGGGCCACCCACCGTCTCCCTAATTTGGAAAGCCTAGATACGAGCTTAACTCATCAAGAAATTGTTACATATTTAGAATAACTAGTTAATTATTCAAAAATTCATCCAAAAATAGATTGCATATATGAACACGGCACATATTGGTGCCACAAATCTGTTGTCAACCCGACTTTTGACAAGTGATTGCTTTACGTAAGTGGTTAATTAGTAATTACTGTTATCTTCAGTTTGTTCTATACATATTTTGGCAAAAGGTCGAAATACCAATGGGGACAGATGCAACTCCTCTTATTGCAAATTTATTCCTGCACAAATGCGAGTCCGAATATTTACTTAAAACTGATCGGACTTAAAACGACTAAAAATTGGAATTTGTCTTTCGACATGGATATCACAGCCATCAACGATTTAGATTAATTTGAATTTCTATTCAAAAAGAGTTACCACCGCAGTTAAGATTACAAAAGGTTAATGAAACCAACTGTAAACTTATATTTTGGATATGGAGATTGCTCAAAATAATAAAGCATTAATTAATCTTTATGACAAACGAACTGACTTTAAGTTTGATGTTAAATGTTTGTCCCAAGCTCATCCTAATGTTCCCGTTTTCTTACACAAAAATGTTTTATGTATACAGATTCTCAGAATTTATGTTTTGCAATACCTTGACATATTTTTAGGATAATATTGCAATATTATGGAGAAAATTTGAAAACCGAGGTCATTCCAAACCGTTTCTTAAATATAGTTATAAAATTAGTCTTCAGAAGGTTCAGTCGAAACAAAATAAATTCAGGATTGATAAAAATTGTTATATTAAACATTGTCTTTCAAAAATATAACGGTTTATGTAAAAAAAATCAACAATATTAATCTTATTTCATAAAAGTACTATATTCTTCGGTTACGATAGAAGGAATGTAAAATATTATTGCTGATTGTTAACGGAAAAGACGGGATATTATTATTCCATACCACCGGTATTCGTCGTATTTTGTAAAAATACTACATTTTTCTTCGGTAATTGTTGTCTTTAAAGCAAAATCTTGATTTACAATGATAAACGAGATTCCTTCCTTCGGGAAATAAACAATGCCTTTATATTCTCAAGTAGCGGTTGTCTTTGAAGCAAAACCTTGTTTTACAATGATAATCGAGATTCCTTCCTTCGGGAAATAAACAATGCCATTATATTCTCAAATAGCGGTTGTCTTTGAATCAAAACCTTGTTTTACAAGGATAATCGAGATCCCTTCCTTCGGGAAATAAACAATGCCATTATATTCTCAAATAGCGGTTGCTTTGAAGCAAAACCTTGTTTTACAAGGATAATCGGGATCTTCCTTCGGGAAATAAACAATGCCTCTCAAATAGCGGTTGTCTTTGAAACAAAACCTTGTTTTACAATCATAATCGAGATCCCTTACTTCGGGAAATAAACAGTGCCATTATATTCTTAAATAGCGGTTGTGTTTGAAGCAAAACCTTGTTTTACAAGATAATCGAGATCCATTCCTTCGGGAAATAAACAATGCCATTATATTCTCAAATATCGGTTGTCTTTGAAGCAAAACCTTGTTTTACAAGGATAATCGAGATCCCTTCCTTCGGGAAATAAACAAGAATAAATTCCCTTTGCGGAATAAACAAGACTTGATACAGATTCACTGTTTGCCGTTGTACTTCATGAAATAACCTGTTTTTATACAAGGATAATCCATGAGATCTTAACAACCGATAATTTTTATCTATTTTTAGGTCGATTGGCAAGTATAAAGCCCACGGTACCTATGTATTATATGTTATCTGTTTCAGATTATTCGGGTATGGTAATGTTAACGGCAATAGAAAGAATAGTGTAAATCTACATTATATGTTATTTATTTCTGATTATTTTGACTGTTACCCTTTTAGGATATTTGGTTTTGGTGGAGGTAACGGTGAAACAGAGCCGGTCCTTGAAGCTATAATGTCTTATTTTATTAAGTTTGATTTCAGGCAGTCTGACTGGGGTGCTTGCTATTTACAAGATCCATCGTTAATTTGTATGCTCAGGCCCGGAGCAGCAGTGGAATTGGAGTTTTGGGTCCACGTGCTGCTCCCTGGGTACCGAATAACCGGCAGCATCAAAACACCGTTATACTGCTGTGACACTTTAAGTTACAGTATAATTTTCAACAATATACGTATATCCAAATCGTTAAATTGATTTACTTTAAAAACCATTAACATTTAGGATAAAACAATGATTGAGTTTAATGCACTTAAAACATGTTAAGGATATGCGGAAGTAATTATTTTAGCTAACCGGTCAAGTGAGGCAACGTCATGATATCATTATTCGGATATTTTTACCCATCACTAGTGTGCACTGATTATTTTCAGAAATGGCTGGTCTATATAACTATATGCTTCCTGGTGCGCCGGATTTGGCAAGCATTATGGCTGCCCAAAATCAGCTTTCAATACGACCTGATCTAGCGGTCGCTACACATCGGCAGGGTATTTTACATTTTAAGATAATTTTTTGTATTTTAGAACGATACTATCTATTAAAATGGGTGTGCCAATGAACGTTTTATATAGCTAATCGTTATCTATTAAGCAGTAGCTGATAAAATATGTAGCTCAGTGGCTTGTCGTGGAGAGCCATTGGTTTCTTTCCGGAGCAGGATGAAACGGTCAGTTGAGAGAAGCTGCCGATCATTGGTTTTCCAAGTATTTCATTCTTGACAGTCGAAACATCAAAAGCATGTAGATCCACTACATTGAAATTTCATTATTGCTGAAAACACATTGCTTTGTCGTGATAACTTTCGGAGAACAGGAGTACAAAGTTCGAATGCTTGATATATTACTGGTGCACTGTTAACATACACCGTTTTGGCCTTTTTGTCATCGCATACGTGACGGAACGACGCGTACACAAATTTAGAGAATGGATGTTGAGACAAAACTACAGTTTCAGAATTTTTAAAGCTAAAATTAGGTCTGGTCTCTTATTACAATAAAAAACAAAACAAAATTTTAATCTCTGGCACATTTCTAACAATGAGTATTTTATTTAACAATGATTTTTTATTATTTATAGAATGAGTTATTTATTTTATGGAATTATCGCGTTACTCTGACTGTTTTGTTATGCTTTATAGTTGTGGAGTTATTTTGAGTAAACATTCTTCCGTTTTATTGTAGTGTTGACAGGCTACCAAGCTCCCGCAGCTGTAGCTGCCCCAAGTTATCACCTTTCACCGACGTCACCAATCGCCGCCACTCAGCCGCGAAGCATATTCGCTACTAACGGGACCACACACGCCGGTGCTGCCGCATTACCCGCAGGCACGCCAACTGTGGCAACGGCAGCTGCCCTCGGATCCCCACAAACCCCACAAGCCGCCGCGTTTGACCCGGCGGCGTCCTTCTACGCGGCAGCAGCCGCGGCGCAGGTCCAAGCCCAACAGGTACAGCAACAACAACAGCAACAAGCAGCCGTAGCAGCAGCTGCACAACAGCAACAATTGCAGCAGCACGTTCAGCAGCAACAGCAAGCACAAGCGGCTGCAGCGGTGCAGCCTTCGATGTCAACGATGCCTGCGCAACCGATTGTCGACATGTCAGCGGCATACGTTCAGGCGACAAATTCGACATCGCTAACAACACTACAGTTGAAAGTAAGCACTTTTCCATACAATCAATCAGAGTGCATCAATGTAAATATATTTTGGCTAGCTGCTATCGCGACATTTAATACGTATATCAACCGGTATGTTTAAGATCTCATCCTGTTCTGCGGAGATCCGTATGTAACATAGATTTTTTCTAATTCCATACCCGAGTAACTAGAAACCGCAAATTATGGTGAAACGGAGCGATTGCGGTGATTCTCCGCTTATTGACCATTTTGTCGTTCCAAATTCAGGTCCCTACGCCCTCTGAAAGTTCCATGGTAGCAATTATGCACCGGTAATACATTAATGGCGATGCTACGGTCATTTTAGTCATATAACAATACCGAAGAATCTTTATTTCTTCTTCCAGTGGTCCAAAAGACAAAAAATTTTGAAATTTGTAAAATGACAGATTTTGCGATAAATTATAAATTTAAGTTTTGTACGTTGTAGGACCACCAATATTATCCTTATTGTATGTCATCAATTTTGTTCGCATTTTTTGCGTAATTTAGGCGTTTTTGAGGACTCGTTTCGCATTATTTTTTAAACCAGGCTTTGCGTAATTTAACGCGTTTTATTTCTATGTCCGGACAATCTCAGCAGCCTACATTGGATCGGATATTTTCCGCAAAATATTCGACATGATTCCCAATGCACAGCAGCATCTGCTACAATGACAATATGCACTAATAGCAGCATAAACAGTTTATGTCCTTTAAGAATCCGTATAACTTATATTTTCTGGATAGATAGAAACAGTTACATGCTGATATTAATGCATACCTCATTCCAGTGATTTTATAATAAGTTTTGTATAAATTGTGTAAATAAGTATTTTCGATTTTCTTTTTATGATAAAAATTACGCTTTTTGGTACATCGTTGTGCATTAAAAACAGATTTCGTAATTTTCGCTATTCGGAAATTGAAAAAACTCTGTTTGATGCATACCACGCAGATACAATTGTTTTTATCGTATTTAGTAACCGCGACAAAGTATAAGCATGGTCGATGTGACGAAATTTGACTATATTTCTGGTGTCAAAATATGACAAATTTTGCTCCGGCGCCAATACAGCCAATATGGTGTTAAAACAATGAAAGTAACTTGTTTAACAGGTTAAATAACCCTATAATCCATAGTTCACCCACAATAAGCAAAAAAACTTGCGTTATAAAAGTTTTGAAATTTTTCCTTTTTGATAGTATTTTTTATACTTTGACTGAGCTCGGAAACCGCAGTTTTGACAACAATGCGTAACAGCAAAGTTCTAATCCACTCCGTTGGAGGATTTCGCGTGGTGGTTATATTTTTCGCTATGAAGTCTCTATCTTGAGATATAAATATAGCTACATATCATAAATATGCCTATACCCTCTATCTCCGCGAAAGATAGATACCCGGATGGTGAAATACCAAAAAATATTATCTTTGATCCCGTTGGATCCATTTTGACCCAAAAGACGTGGTCGGCGCGTTTCGCAGCTAATGAAAAGGCACAAATAGACTGAATATATGATCATATTATAAAATTTGTGAAGATTCATCCATCCGGTGATCAGTTATGACCTCCACAGTTGGACGAAAAATACGATTTTTGCAGCTAAGAAAGTTGCAGGTTGAAACTCCGATAGTTTCGCTCGCCCCGTTTCAATTTGGTGAATGTATAAATAATATTTTGATTAAGGTGAGCATTTCTGTTTTTTTTTGTGTTTCGAAATTGACGGAACCGATTATTCTGAAGTCTTGGCAGTATATTATATGCGTGCCGTTAGTTATCACTCTATCGTTTCTACCATTAAAGGATAAATCGCTATGAACAATATGGGACTGTTGCTTATTTGTTTTCCAAGACCCTGAAGAAACGGATGATACATCAACTTTTTGTGTGCTTATTTGTGTACTCGTGTTTTACCGATACATCTACAAATACTGACTATCACTGACAAGCACTGTCTATTCTAACCATACGCAAGTATTCAGAATGCTTTAATCACCCATTGAAATCGTGGAGGGATCTATTCACATTACGTGCATGTATACTGCCGTCAACGGTGATGAAGTCTGTTTTAAGACCGGTTCCACTGAATACGCCCTAATTGTGGCAGTGTATGTACCTTTAGTAGGTACACAGATATGACAATGTTTTACAAATTGGCTAAGGTCTTGAGTTTTTAGTCTCATCCACGTCGGCATGAGTTTAGTCACAATTATGCGCAAGCGATGATTGTGAAATATAATTTTATAGCATAGGTAATATAATTTTTTCATAAGTACTATAATGCAATCATAAAAAATTAATCAGAACGTAGTGAAACGTAGCGGAGATTGTGTGTTGCGGAGGTGAAATCTTTTAAATTCCGTCTGTGTGTGTGTTTGGCCATAACTCGGGAACGCCGTAACCTTTTTTCATGATCTTGGGCTCATTCGAACAGGTATAGTTGATTTACCTTGTACATCCACGAGCGTTTTTTGATTTGGGTTCCGGTTCCGGGGTCATGGGTCAAAATGTGGGTTTTGTGGCCCCATTTTAGTACCCTTCACGGAAGCAAAGTTATTTTTATCTTAACTTTCGAATTTTTTTCTCTGGGTGGTTTTATTTCATAGTAAAATAATAAATGCCGATGCCTCTTTTTTGTTTTTCGATTAGGCTCCGGTTCTGGATTTATAGTGTTTGAGGTACGGTGGGATGGCGCCCCAATGGTTCCTCGACCCAAAATTGAAAATTTGTTCTGACGTCTTGGGCGGCTGATAAGTTTTACCTGAGGGTTTTCGAGCATGAGAAACTCATTGCCGGTGCTAGTTTTGCTCTGTGACCCATAGGTACGGGGGTATGACGCCCCATGGTTCAGGTTAGATGTAAAAATGAAGGTTTTTCACCCCATTTTAGTAACCTTAACGGAAGCAAGCATATTTTTTATCTTAATTTTCGAATTTTTATCTCAGCTTTTTTATTTCATAGTAAAATGATAAATGCCGATGCCTCTTTTTTGTTTTCCGATTAAGGGTCCGGTTCTAGAGTTATGGGGTTTTAGCTATGGTGAAACGTAGTGGAGATTGTTTTGTTGCAGGGGTGAAATCTTTTAAATTCCGTGTGTGTGTGTGATCGGCCATAAATAACTCCAGAACGTCTTAACCGATTTTCATGATCTTGGGCTCATTCGAACCGGCATAGTCGATTTACCGTGTACATCCCCGAGCGTTTTTTGATTTGGGGTCTGGTTCCGGGGTCAGGGGTGAAAATGTGGGATTTTTGGCCAGATTTTACCCCATTTTAGTACCCTTCACGAAAGCAAGGTTATTTTTATCTTAACTATCGAATTTTTTCCTCTGGATGGTTTTGTTTCATAGTAAAATGATAAATGCCGATGCGTCTTTTTTTGTTTTTCGATTAAGGCTCCTGTTCTTGATTTATGGGGTTTGAGGTACGGCGGTATGGCACACCAACGTTTCCTCGACCCAAAATTTGAAAATTTGTTCTGACGTTTTGGGCGGCTGATAAATTTCACCTGGGGGTTATCGGGCATGGGAAACTCATTGCCGGTGCCGGTTTTGCTCTTCGACCTATGGTTCCATGGGTACAGGAGTATGACGGCCCATGGTTCGGGGTCAGAGGTCAAAATGAGAGATTTTAGTACCCTTCACGGAAGCAAGGTTATTTTTATTATAACTATCGAATTGTTTTCTTTGGTTAGGTTTGTTTCATAGTAAAACGATGAATGCCGATGCCTCTTTTTTGGTTTTTGATTACGGCATCGGTTCATGGGGTTTGAGGCATGGCACCCCGTGGTATCGATCCAAAATTCCTAATCAGAACGTAGTGAAACTTACTGGAGATTGTTTTGTTGCAGGGGTGAAATCTTTTAAGTGTGTGTGTGTGATCGGCCATAACTCCAGAACGCCTTAACCGATTTTCATGATCTTGGGCTCATTCGAACCGGCATAGTCGATTTACCGTGTACATCCCCAAGCGTTTTTTGGTTTGGGGTCTAGTTCCGGGGTCAGGGGTCAAAATGTGGGTTTTTGACCACATTTTAGTACCCTTCACGAAAGCAAGTTTATTTTTATCTTAACTATCGAATTTTTTCCTCTGGATGGTTTTGTTTCATAGTAAAATGATAAATGCCGATGACTCTTTTTTGTTTTTCGATTAAGGCTCCGGTTCTGGATTTGAGGTACGGCGGTATGGAACAAAAGCACTTTACCGGGTTGCTAAAAGCTATACTCGCTCGCGTAAAGACATTACTGGGACTTCTTGCATTCGAGATCGTGATGGAAACCTCATTCTCACTGATGAGGGCATCAAGCTACGTTGGGCCTCGTATTTTGAGGAGCTACTCAATGAGACAAACCCTCACAACGTCAACTTTGCAACTGAATCTGTTGAAGGCCCCATTGCTGACGTTACGCGAGCGGAACTACTTACTGCACTGAAATGCATGAAGTCCGAGAGAGCGTGTGGTCCGTCTGGTCTCAGTTTTGATCTAATCAAGGTATCTGGCGAAGTGGGCATCAATAATTTTCTACGGATATGTCAACAATTTTGGGCGACTGGTTTGATGCCACCCGAATGGGCCGCTAGTACAACAATTCCTTTGTATAAGGGCAAGGGTGATCCTTTAGACTGCGGCTCCTACCGCCGTATTAGGCTTCTGGAACATGCTATGAAAATCGTTGAGAAGATTCTGGAGAGCCGGATTCGGGAATGTACTGAGATAGGTGACTATCAATACGGGTTTATGCCTGGACGATCAACTATTGACGCTATTTTCATCATGCGTCAACTTCAAGAAAATCATTTGGTAAAGAAAAAGGACTCTTCCATGCTTTCATTCATCTAGAAAAGGCATTTGATCGTGTACCGCGTCAGGCTATCGGCTGGTCCCTTCGCAGACAACGCGTACCTGAACACCTTATTCGCCTTGTTATGGCTACTTATGAAGGGGCAACGACTTTAGTTCGATCGACCGCCGGAGATAGCAGAAATTTCGGAATTGGCGTCGGCGTTCACCAAGGGTCCATTCTGAGTCCGCTGTTTTTCATCATAGTCATGGAATAGGTAACCACCAGCTCGCCTTGGGAGCTATTATACGCTGACGACATAGTTATTACTGCTGAATCACAGCGAGACCTCATTCAAAAGTTCGAAGCTTGGAAAGCTGGCCTTGCAGTCCATGGACTAAAGGTCAACGACGCAAAGACGAAAGTGTTAGTCATTGGTGGCATGAAGGAAGTCATAGCGACAGGCCGCTGGCCATGCTCTGTGTGTAAGTCGGGAGTCGGTTGCAATGCCATTCAGTGCCGACAGTGCACATTGTGGTGTCACAAAAGGTCTTCGAATATCACCGGTGCTGTCAGCAATGCCACGCTTCATCTGCCCGACATGCTCTAACAATGGTCACTCAACAGCTGCAGACAATGTCGCGGTAACGGCTTTGTCGGAAATTGGTCTTGATGTTGTCTCAAAATTTTCATACCTAGGTGACATGCTGGACAATACAGGTACATCTGAGGCGGCGGCTCGGGCACGAGTGCGCGCCGCCTGGGGTAAATGGAAGGCGCTAGCTGGAATCCTGACTCGGCAAAGTATACCGCTCCAGTTAAGATCTCAACTATATCGGGCCACCATCCGTCCGGTGCTGCTCTATGGTGCTGAGACCTGGCCAATGACTAAGAGAGTCGAACAACAGCTTGCCCGAACCGACACGAAAATGATCCGATGGATGCAGCGCATCAGCCTGGCAGACAGAGTGTCATCAGCAGAAGTATTACGGAAGGCTGGCCTGCTGGAAATTAGTTCAGCTGTGAGAAAACATCGCCTCCGATGGTTCGGGCATGTACAACGGAGTCAAAACCTTGCCATTCAAATGTCCTACGCCTCGAGGTATCAGGCGCTAAACCTAGAGGTCATCCAAAAAAGAGCTGGAATCAGAACATTCAAGAAGATCTACGATTGACCGGACTAAGAAGTGAACAGGTCTTGGACCGATCCGGCTGGAGACATGGTATAAACCGTCTAACCTCCGTCAGGAGAACTCAAAGGACGTAAAACGTGTTGTTGTTGTTGTTGCTGTTGTTGTTGAGGTACGGCGGTATGGCGCCCCAACCGTTCCTCAACCAAAATTTGAAAATTTGTTCTGACGTTTTGAGCGGCTGATAAATTTTACCTGGGGGTTTTCGGGCATAGGAAACTCATTGCCGGTGCCGGTTTTGCTTTTCGACCTATGGTTCCATGGGTACAGGAGTATGACGGCCCATGGTTCGGGGTCAGAGGTCAAAATGAGGGTTTTTTAGTACCCTTTACGCAGGGAATAACCGGAACCGAAATTTACCGGAACCGTCCATTTGAACCGGATCCGGAACCGGAACCGGAACCTGGTCTTCGAAATTTATATATAGTAAAACAGATGATGGAAGAAATGAAGGTATAGTGGATTTAAAATGCATTAAAAATTACTTTTACATTAAACTTAATGTATTGCGATGGTATTATTGCCTTTCTGAAACTTTAAAGAGACTGAGGAAGCTAATAATGTTTATTTATCGATCAAATGTGTCGGTTTTTGGACATTCAGAGCAAAAAATGTCTTCCACTATACACCATTGCGTATACTGCGTCAAATCGAATGTGCTTACAAAGCTTGGAGCGTAGAATACACACTTTCGCTCTGTCTCCAGTCGCCTCCCGTTACTACACATACGTTTGTTGCATGTTCTTCTGTAGGAAACTTAAAATTATTGGTTTATATGATTCTAACAGAAAATAAATAGATAGAAGGTAATTTTCTGATCAGTGGTCAGAGATACTGTTTACTTTAGCGTTGGACAAACAGCGTCCGTCAGTTAGATCGTAATGATCATAACTTTCTAATCAGAATGCTGTAAATGAGACACACTGTGATGCTGCTAGCACAGTTTCAATAAATACAGTTCATTGCCAAGAAAGCAGTTTCTAGCTGCGTTGCAGATAACGTCAGTCCAATTTCCAATTTAGACTGATTTACCAAGTTTACTAGCGCACTGGCGGGTGCTCCACGCAATTTGATGTCAGCCAAGTCATAACCTAAGTACTTCTGCGTAAGCCATACTCCTTTACCGAAATCGAACGAATCAATTCTAACGTATCCCACAGACTTCTGGATGTGTAAAATAGCTGCTACAAGCATCGACCTGATCTTTGATTTAACAAAATCCTGCAGGTCATTACGAAAAATTATTATTTATTGAAAATTATGAAAAATGAAAAAATCAAATTATGTGCCCTACTCACGTTTCACACGGCAAAGTGGCTTGGTTAATCTTTTTTTTGCTTGTTTGTATTGGAAGCTTGATCATCGTATAATATATTACATATGTTTGGCTACAGGATGAAGCAAAAAACGTGGAAAATTTGAAACAAAATTTTTAAACCGGAATTCCGGTTCCGGTATGGTTTTTGCCAAAACCGCAACGGCAACCGGAACACGGTTTTCGCCGAAACCGGAACCGGAATTCCGGTTCCTCCCTGCTTTTTACTAAACAAGGTCACTTTATTTATAACTATCGAATTTCCT
>JASANE010025841.1:0-42472 GCA_030248225.1 Trileptium ribeirensis
TTGGCCAATAAACTCCTGAAAACATAAATTATTTCGTTAAGGTCAACCAGATTTTTTTAATTTTCACGGATAATAACAATATACGCAAAGCTGGAAAACCCGTTAGTTCTAATCACTCTTAGATGAAGACGATTTTTAATGAAAATGACAAAGTTGAACTATAGAATACACAAAAGTTTACTGCTCCTCTGGAATTCCTGTGGCCGAGAATTTATTAATCGTTTTGCCGTTATTTTGAAAATTAATTGAATGTGTTGCTGTGAAAGAACATAGTAGTGATGAGCCATAGTTGCGTGAAGAAGAATCGAATAGTGGTGAGTCATTATGTGTGTATCTATCATAGAAATTTCCGAGAAATTTATGATTAGTTTTCCGTTGTTTTGAGAAATAGTTGACTGTGTCAATGGGAAAGGCTTTTAAATGATGCTTTGCCTTTCGACTTTGCCTTGACGCAAAAGATTCTTGCTAGTTGTGAAAAGAGTGTTACCAATTCGACGTTTATATTGTTGCTAATACTGTAAAACAAACCGAAAAAGGAAGAAAACCTAGGCAAGCCAACAAAGCGTGAGAACAACTGCAGGCGAAACGAACTATTGTTTATAGAACACGAATCAAATGACGAAAAGTGAAGTCAATAGAGGAATAAAACAGTAGTTCAACTAGAGAATCATCAGTATATATATAGTCTCAGTTCTTCTTTTGGAACCTTCTGGGTCGCTACGTGTCCTTCGCTGGATCGTGCATGTGACATCCACGCCCACGTGGCGCTTTGTGATTCCTCCACATGCCGCTCATGTGATACAGACATGAGAGTCAATGCGTGTCGTTAAAATGGCACGTTACAATACTAAGGGCAGTAAGTTTGTTTACGAACAAAATCCAACAGGCATAACAAGACTATAATTGATGGGTGCTACGTAGGGGGTTACGTCCTGATCACTCCCAAGCCACATTTACTTCACTCTGAGGTCCCAAACGCCCCCGATAAGAGCCGTAAGCTACTGAAAAATTTTAGTAGTTTCGAAGGGAAATTGGTACCACCCGCCGCGTGCCTCTTTCTCTATGACAATCTCCTCAAAGCTGAAGAATTTTGGGCAATGGTGGGATAATTATGTTTTTGTGTCAGGACTATAGCGTAAAGTGTTTCTATACATTTTGTCCAAAATGCCGTATTAAGGCTCAAATATGGTCGGAAATAGCTCGATATAAGTAGCAAAAAATTCTGGGATTTACTTTATTCGAATAGTCTTGTTAATACCATTTAATGTTGCCAGTTTGTTTATTATGGTTCTGTGGTAATATTTTGTACACTAGGTTGCTTGACATTCGACGTGGTTTGTTTTTAATATAAATTGCTTTTAGTTTTGTATTTTCTATGGTTGGTTGGTGGTATTGCGTTTACGGTTTTACTGTGCCGGTGAATTCATTATATTAATTATGTCCTATAATAAATTTTATAGTAAGTATCAATAATATCATTATACAAAGGTTTGGTGTACCCAAACGAGACACTAAAGCTTACCATATTTTTGTACTTTATCTATGTTCCTACAAATATAGTCCATGGCCCAGCTCATCCTGGGGACCGTATGCTATAAATACCGCTATAAACCGCATAGCATGCATTTTACTTACGCCCCTAAATGTTCCAGTGGCCTAGTAGTTTATAACAAGAAATTACCACTGGTAAAATGGTGACATTCAGCGTAATGAAGGTAACTTCTGATGGTGACATCGTTATAGTGAGGTATATATTTCTTGTTATCTGGCCGTCTGGGGAACCGTTTGTAACAAAACACGAAATGTTAAAAAAATTAGGGGATTAAGAACGAAACAAGGCATTTCTAGTTAGACCAACAGCCCGGGGCCCTATCCATGGGTGCAAGTGCTCTTTCGAGCAGGCCTTTTGCAGTAGCTAATGGACCAAAATGCCGTTATCCGAGCGTTGATACGAATATATCAATCGGGATTAGTCTAAACAATCTATAAAGAGAATCCGCCAATGCTTAATGGCAGGAGAATTAACTAAGTTAACACTTAGCCGAAGACAAAAACTAAGTTAACAAACAGAAACTGTTGGTTGGGACTACAGCAAACTCTGACATTTCGTGAAGGGACAGGACTAGATGTATTGCTTTAATTGAATGGAAGTTGTTCGTTCCATACATATTACAGATTTTGCGGTTGTGTCGCAATGAGTGTCGGCGACATCTCCAATAGGATTGCTCGTATTGATTGTAGTTCGTCCTGCTTTCTGTTTCGACACTTAACATTTATTATTTCAAGGGTGGATTTTCGAAGATTATTTCTAAATTGTTAAAACTGTATTTTTAAAATTTATTTAAAAATATATAGTTTAAAATTTATTTGCAAAGAACCATTTAGATTAGAACTGCGGAAAGCTGAGGAGGTAGATGCAAATACATATAATAGGTAATTGTGGTCATCCAACAATAATTTGACAATTATGCTTTTGTTAGTATTTGAGGTACAATAAATTTACTGATCACATATCACAGGAATTGAAGTCCCATCATTGTTTAGCTTCGTTGTATGGATAAACGTCAAGTGCCAAATGCGTGTAGCCGACCGCAACATTTAATTAGTTTTCTATAAATTGCTATTAGTTTCACAATGATTTTAATGAAAATTTGGTTGAAACTTAGTTAGATAGAAAAGGTCGACCACTATAACTGTTCGGCGATTCTAAAAAAGGTTTTTGTAGTGTCAGCTTTCTATGTATTTTTGCGTTGCGCGGAATCTGAATATCTTCTAATTTGAGCTGAAAGCTTATGTAATAAAATGCAACTTCTGATTGGTGTTGCTCCAACGGAAAGCAAAGATGAAAGCAAAATTTGTCACTGTATCCGTGCATACTGTATCGTTATTTCTATATTTTAGCCGTGTTACGCTCGAGGTAGTATGTAAGACAAATATTGTTCTGTGTTATGCAGCGTTTGCGTTATAAGTTGCCCACAATGTGAAAGTTTTGTGAACGTACAGCCTGCATAACACCGTTTAAGATATCGAGCGCGCCATGGCCTGCATTTTATTTTCGCTCCTCAGGGTTACTTGGGCCTACCATGGTATGGTCGTAATCACACAGGGACAAATCATTCACATGTCGAGCGGTTTGTAACGTAAAAGCTGTAATATTGCGTTGTGTGCCTGCACATTGAATACAGTTTTGTTTGTGTTTAATATCTTTTTTCGCTGTTTCGTATGCGCAATTTATGAGAGTAGGTCCTGCATATATACTAGCCTAGTGCATTAAATCTTTCCATTTATCTTGTTAATGCAATTGAATTGGACTGTATTTCGAGGAGCTGATAGAGTTAATATGACTGTACCTTTATACGACCGTTGACTGCTTAGTAACATTATGGACTAACCCTATTGTTTCCTTGACCCATGTCACCTTTACGGGCCAGGCGCTGCTTCGATAGCATGCATTTCACTTCCGTCACTAAAATTGTATATTGGCTACGGACCATGACGGCATGTTTGGCCACTTGTTTGTAGGCTCGCCTCCCGTCGGACTGTATTAAGTTTTGGTAGTGTCGACACTTTTGGATTTTTTCAGATGTAAATGGTTTAACTACTGAACTACTGCATGGACCCTCCAGTTTTTTACTTAACCCTCATAGACTTTCCCAGATGAAGTGCTTTTACAACGACTATTGTTTGGCTAGAAGTCGGACACCACGAAACTAAATGTTTTCAAATTATATTTCAAGGAGGTTGGTATATACGCAAAAGCAATAAGTTTAAGAAGGCATTGGAAGCGCTGTGTCCAGTAACTTTCAAACTTCGAAATATTACGTTGTTCCTTCAACCTTTCGCGTTTTCCATTTTTGAATTACTTCGTGTGGCCACTGTGTGTTTACAATGTTTTACTTAATTATGTGCGAAAGCGATCTCATTCATGTGTCTCATTTTTATAAACGGCGTTTTGCAATGTTGGATATACATACTAGTGATGTTACGTGAACATGAAACAAAAGGTTAGCTATGTTACGTTCCCAGTAATAGAGGAATGATTTAGTTACCTACCAGCGGCGTTTTATGTGAAGGCTATGTTACGTTAATAATTCCATATAATCTATATTCCAATTCTGTCAGTCTCTCGCAAGATATTACAGCAACGTCGTGAAATCATTCACTACTCAACGCGGACCCAGTCGATATGAACACCCCTGCAGGCATGTATGCCTATTAGCATTAGATAATTCCAGATTGCCCAACTCATTCTTCGTAGCGCTGCGTTATACTATTATAAAACCCAACACGAATATGCCGGGTTTACGCGGATGTCCATGCCGCAAGTATAGTCTGACGCCAGACTAAGTGTGAGCTTTGTCGACTTTATCCAAGTAAGTGTCGACAATACCCAAGGAAAATCGTGCCTGAATAAAAATCTCTTGTATGAAATTAGGGTGTCAATTTTATGCAACATTTGACCCTGCAACTGGAGCATGTAAAAATTGTCTATTTTTAGGCGCACGTTTTTAAGAGTAATTAAGCCAAAAAACATAATTTTCAAAACTGAATTAATTTATAACTATAATAAGTTGTTGATAGATACTTTTCGTGGCTTAAAGACCATGACCGATAAACATGATGTTGCTAGAAACACATTGCGTCACCGATATTCAAGCGGAAGCAGTAGTCCGTTTACGGCAATGCATGCTAAACGTTAAAGAATCCATAATAGCCCAATTAGTAAATGGTACGAAACTGTTGGAGTAACGAGTTACTAGAAGGGTTAGGGGATGGCTATATGACGGTGTCACAGCCTGATTTTCCCCCCGCCCCATTTTTTCCCCCTGGAAAAATGGGGCTAGGCTAATTTTTCCCCCAGGGAAAAATGGGGCTAGGCTAATTTTTCCCCCCGAAAGAATGGGGTTATGCTAATTTTCCCCCGTGGAAAAATCAGTTTAACTGTTATTTACTATGATTTTACTTTGTTTCAGAATATAACAGTCAAATAAAATATATACACATGTGCACACATATATACTACAGCTCTATTTCAATAATTAAAACACCACTTTAATACAACGAGTACATTGTTCGCCCAATTCAACAACAAAACAAAATATGTAACGTTTAAAACAAAACCGACCGATGCAAACGGGCCAATCGATTACCGAACACTACTCAACAGACAAAACAATGTCATAGTGGTTTTCGTTTTTATGATAAATGTAGATGGCACACTCGAATTCAGACGACCCCATCAAAGCAGCAGGATGCTGATGCCATTTAGCAGCCTTTCCTCTGGTAGAAGTGTACACAAAAATGTGTGTTGAAATGTAAGCAGCAGTCGCCAAAATCTCAGCATCAGTAGCCCAATGTGCCAGATCGCCCATTTTTGTAGTTTCAAGGTAGTTTTCAGTATTTTCGTTTAGATAGTCCGAAAGTTTGTCATTTATATCTGTGGCCATAAAGCTCACAATTTTGTTTCTGATCACTTTATGGTCGTTTTCACTACCAGTCACGCAGTACGAAATGCATCGAAAAAAAGCAGTTTCCATCACCAGTAACAGCTACTGTAGATTTTGGTCGCTTCAGCAAAGACGATTTCGCAGGTTTGTGGTAGTTTTTCACAGAGAGGGCCGTTTTTTCAGATGCTGAATTTTGCCATTCGGGTGTTAATGGTGAGAAACGGTATTCTATGGCAGAAATGGACCTTTTGCAAATCTTTTGCCTCGGAGTATCTTCACTTTGATCGGCTTTGCGGTCAATATATTTTTTCAGCAACATTGTCGAAAAAGCGCTGGATAACTCTTTTTCGTATCTGGGTTTCTCAATCTCACTCTATTTTTCTCTAGTATTGCAGATATTTCATATGGACCAATCCAATCAGGTGCTGACTTTGATCCTTTTCTTCCAGCTTTACGCGCGTTGTACAACAGAACTAATTCTCCAGGAGCCACAAGCTGCGTCTTTTTGTTTCTTCGACGATCATGAGTGATTTTCATTTTACTTTGGGCAACTTCTATATTCTCCTTTGTCCAATATGCTCATCCCATTCCATAGGATCATCCCAAGACATCTTTTTTAGCATTTTCTGTAGCGTTTGGTTGAAGCGTTCAACCAAACCTTGAGATCTCGGGTGATAACTTGACGAAACTCTACGCTCAATTTGGTTTATCTCCGCGAACTTTTCTATCAGCGCATTCATAAATTCTCTTCCTTGATCAAAAGATATGACAGCCGGAAATCCCTTAAACAAGAAAATTTTATAAAGCTCCTTGGCAACCGTTATAGCTTTTTTATCCGGAATGGCACCTCAGGCCACTTTGAAAACAGATCTACAAGCACTAAAATATACCTATTTCCGCTGTGCGACTCATGCTCCATTTGCACCAAATCAGTTTCCACGTGATACCAGGTCGTTTTGACAGGCAGGGGGTGAAGTGGTGCATCAACTTTATTAAATCCACGGGGATCAAGCTTCTGGCAACCATCACATGATCGACAATACTCAGCGACGTCAGCCTTCATTCGATCCCAAAAAAAATTTTTCCAGGAGAGCTATGTAGGTTCTGTCTCTTCCGTTGTGACCTCGATTGTCGTGAAAATCATTTAATAATTGTTCTCTTTCCTCTTTTGGAACAAATTTCTTACACCCATCCTTGTGTTTCACAAGCAAACTGTCCCCATCCAGTTTGAAGCGCGCAGCCTGGGATCGAAGCTTTCGTTTAGCATTTTTATCATAATTTTCAGGATATGTGCCACATTTCAAATATTCAACAATATGTTTTGCAGAATCCATACCTACTTTATATTCTGAAACAAAGTAAAATCATAGTAAATAACAGTTAAACTGATTTATCCATGGGGGAAAATTAGCATAACCCCATTTTTCCGGGGGAAAAATTAGCATAATCCCATTTTTCCGGGGGGAAAAATTAGCCTAGTCCCATTTTTCCGGGGGGAAAAATCAGGCTGTGACAACGGGAATAAAAATGGCGCACCTTAAGTTTGCTCGTGCATAAGTTCCACTTGAGCTGTGCTTGTTTTTAAGTGTCTTTGTTATGAAACTGAGCGATTTTGCAGATGTTAACAAGGGTTTAGATTTTACCATTTAACGTTGTTAATCATCACATATGTATCGCCTTAATACAATTTTGATACAATTGGCCTTGATACAATTTTTGCCAGGAAAAGCGTGAAGTCAGGGAGAAAGATTTTTCATGTGTTTATATACAACAGAAACGTCGAGCAACAGCAAGTTAACTTGACATCTTATGACATTCACAAAGCTTGCCGATTTGTGTCCACCAAAGTCAAAAATAATTATTTAAATTGCACACCTTCATAAAAATGTCCAAATTCCTGTAAACGATTTCTCAGATATTTCGAGCGCATCTTACCCGTATGAACGTAGTTATTTATAGTTGCCATGATTAACCGGCAACGTCAAGTAGGTCTAGTTTAGGAATTTTAGATTAATATTATCTGCTTGTTATCATCACAATGCCAACTGATATTTATTTGAGACAAAATTGTGCAACACAACGACTACTAGACGATAGTAAAACAAAATGACACATATTTAATCGAATGCTCATACAAGCGAGGTCACGTTGGAAAAATCTATACACAACTCTCGACAACAAAGACGACAGCGCAGGCGTCTAATCCACTCGCTTTGAAAGCTGCCTACGTACAGTAATACTACACTCTATTTTATGAGTGAATCCGCTTTATATGGTTATACCGCGGTTTGTTCTTTTGTCAAAATTACAGACTCAACCACACGTAGGTTGGCGTTTACATGTGCAACATCAGTATTCACGAAAAACGCCGGACATTAGGTCAGAAAACAGAAAAGCTTAGAGCAGGGGTTCGGGAAGCGGCAGCCGCCTGACTTAGGCTTAGTACATAGCTTATAAATTGATTGTATCTATAGTACACGATAAAAATGTTATTAGGAAACGCGTTTGCCCAGGTAAATCAACAGTCAGCAAATTGCGACGCTAAATCGTAAAATTAAAAACTATAACGATGTGTAATACATATAAACTTCAACATTAATAAATTAATTAGTTTCGAAAATTCTTATCAAAAAAATTGGCAAAATTTAAACAATTTGGATGAATTCTATTCCTACGAATTGAGCCCAGTAAACAACATAATAATTGACTGAAATTAGCCGTATATTGTTTGACGTTATCGCTACTGAGCTATGAGCCGAATGAAACCTTGATTTCGGAGTGTAAAAAAGACCTGCTCAGTCCAGTAGTTGCAGCTGATACACGGTCTAAAAACCCACATCTGAAATTCAGATTTGCATTGGTTTTGCCTAAAGGCATCTTCACGCTCTCAAACTTTTTCCTGAAATTTTGAGCTCAAACATTTTCAGGTAATACATCTCATCCATGATTGGCTAAAGTAACACTCATGAAATGTTTGAACTGCGTTCACGCGTTCAAACTTGCAAAAAATGCAAAAAAAGTTGCTTTCAAATTTTGACCAAAATTTGAGCTCAAATTTTGATCAAAAAGTTTGAGCGTCTGAACACGCCTTTAGGATGACGGTGAGTTATCTAATTTAAAGAAAAAATCAGGAAGCGGCTTATTTTCACCTCTTCAGGCTGCCTTGCCTAATAATAACAAATTATCTGATGCTATATGAACAAAAGGCATTATGTACAAAACAACAAGTGATACATTCAAATTTGACTGAGAGTCGCCATCGTCACAACCCTCTGCGTCTTACAGAAAATAGACAGCAACTCAACGACACATATAAAATACCAATATATATAGTGGCAGTGGTTAGCAAGAACCAAACAGAGTCAGATACAATAATCATTATAGATTGCAAAGTACAAAAGCAAACTGTTATACGTGGTTCACAGTAACATGCGTGCGCTACTGCACACTATCCCGCGAGAACCGCAGTGATCGGTAGAGCTGAGCTGTTGCAATAGGCTTGTAGCGACTGACAACATCGTCATTACAATGTAACGACAACTGCGGTTATTGCGTAAGCGTGTGCAGTGAGTGCACGCATCTTAATGTAAACCACGCATTGCACTCGTAACTTTGACTCCTTCGTAATAAGCAGGAACGATGTGTGGTAGTCTGCGCTCAGTGACTATTCCCGAGTTTCCCAATCATAAGCTTCTTGATCGTTTTATAAACACAGAAACCCAATAACACAAAGCAACGCTACAGTCAATAAATTCTGGGTCATATACCAATGGGACCTCGGTTTGTTCCTACAATGGCCAAAGGGACAAAAAATATCGGAGCTTATACGAAATTCAGTTGTAGCAAGGGCTATATCCGCAAAATGTTGGGCACGCGAAATCGCCAAAATCAAACAGTTTCCAGTCTTTGTCGGGTATGTAATAATTTAGGCAAAAACTCACTGGAGCAAGCGCACTCTATTACGTGTTGGATATGAAAATTGCGAGAAAGTCTATCAATCCAGTGATGACTTAACAGTGAGTGACAGAGAAGCTATTTGTGGAAACTTCGCTCGCAACAATAATTGCTGAGGATTAATTATTAATTATTGTAACAAACAGTCCACACTTAATATACCAATTAAAAACAGTGACTTAAACTATACGGAAGACGTACAAAACGTCCGCTCGGCTATATACAATTTCACCGCTGTGCGCGCTTCTCTTACTTCAATAAAGAACAATTCCCAAAGCCATTGAAAGCTCATGACGCTTGTTCCGTGTGCATTCCGGAAGATACAGACAACCACAAATTAGCCATGGTTACCCACCCCATAAAATTACCCACGCAGCATATTTGATGGATTAAATTGACGACAATTTCCGCAGACTGAGACCATCACATATATATTAAAGAAATGATTCACCATTTCAAGAAATGGTTGTATCCGAAAAAAAGAATAACTAACTAGTCAAACTGAACAGATACATTCACCGTTCTTCACCCGGACAAAAACCACGTCTTTTATCGTTTTACGCTAAAATGTATGTGCCCTGCCCAACAGTAGAGGTAATAGTTTTAAACAGTTGAGCCATATATCCTAATACGGCTATGATAAAAAAACTTCGAAAGCAAATCAGTACCACAATCCTTATCCCAGGTCGTAAAATTTAATTATGTAAATAGAAATTTCAATTGCACCATCTTCAATTTAAAGTTGATTCAAAGATGGAGAACAGATTTACAAGCTTCTACAAAAATACACAGATTCCCTTTCGATTATGTATTCATAGTGCTAACATTTTTGGGGTGCGATAGCGCTACTGAAAAGCTCAAACAAGTAAATGGTATCAATTTTAGACAAATAGCGTAAAAGAATTTGTCATAGATAGTATTATTTATTGACCAATTCCTTTCATTCGTAGGAAGTACAACAATACATCTGACTTAACACTGGGCTTATACAAGACCGTATAAAGTTACACCAATTGCACATGCTATTCGAACAGACGATTAATAATGAAACACAGTAATAAGTGCAATTTTGTAGTGATTACTGACAGGGATTTACATAATAGTTACTGAAACAGCAATGAATTGCTCAAACGTTATTAAAACCATATCGTAAAGTGTTGTAATTCAACATTATTTTGATGATTGAAAAACATGAGTCGTTTGGAACACGGCTTCTATATAAGTCAGCCCACGTCACTGATGACTACAACAGCGTGAAGTACTTTGTTGCAAAGTGCTGCGATTTCACCGATCATGCTGTCCAACACGCTTTTCACCTAAGACTAAGAATTGTCCAGAGTTTTCAAAACAACTCGAAACACAAAATCTCGTAATATATTGTAGTTCTGTGTGATCACCAAATATAGCTACAACAAGCTAAGCTGGAGATCAACACATTGTGTCACAGAATATGGTTTTTTTCTAAAAAGAAATGGGTATTATATTTTTAATTATTGATCCCGAAACTATCCGCTATTATAGGTAAGCGAGTATCTGGGTAAAGCTTTTTGTCACAAATGTTATCCGTAGCGTTTCTATTCAGGATCCTGATAATCAGCTACATTGCACACTGCAAACCTATGCAAAGTACAAAATATCAAACTGAACCAATGATGTCATTTGAATTGTAATGATCACGATAAGTCGATGAGAACCGATGTCAGTTGACCATGATCACAATGGTTAGCAACAACTGTTACGGTTCAGATTTTGATCTTACAAATCATGTTTTTTCTATTCCTAAGACAATTTACCATCAAATTTCGTAAACGGAATCCCTCCATATTCTTGCGTCGAGCGTCTGTCCCCGCGTTTGTATGGCTGGTCAAGTAACATTAGTTCACACATCTCTTTACATATCTGACATGGCGATATGTAGAACCTAATGTGGAGCGCAGAAAGCAGAAAAACGTTCTATCCTGACAACGAACATGACGTCCAATCGATTTCTTTCTGCACATAACCGGAAATACTTCGCTGAAAATCCAGCTCCCCGAAAATGGCAAAAATCAAGACTTTCCACAGCAAATCCACTTGCAATGCGAGTAAATCCTTTCTTTCCGAACGTTCATTATAATTTTCCTACCCAGTGCCCTTTTAGGCAAACACGTACTAAATTAGTTTTTCGGGCACGTCAATGAAGCTAAAACTCTGTAGTATTCAGTACTATAATAAATTATGACTCCAAAGTAAAACAATAAATAATATAGAACAAGTTTGTGTGACAAAAAGTCCTCACAATATTAGTAAGTGTGTTTCAAATTGCAGTTTCTAATCAAGGTTTTATTTTAATCCTCATTTTCTTGGATGCATCTGAGAAATCTTTTTTCCAGTTCCAGATAATTTAATTTTAAAAATTCAATATTAAATTAGCTTCCACATTTTCGTTCTATATCACAAACGCGAGTACTATTTTGTGAAAAATAATACGAGTTAAAAAGGTAAAATCCACAATCTTTTACAAAATATTTGGGAGCAAAAGTACTGTTCTACTTTCTTAGAAAATGTGGGACTGTTTTCAAAAATGGAACCGTCGCTTCTCCAATTTTCCGGGAAAAAAATTATGTCCTCTTGAAGTCATGCAAAATATAAAAAAACTGCCACTCCTGGTCATTGCAAGAACGCAATTGTTTTCTACGCAGCACGCGCTTTTTATGTACTACTAAAGTAGTGTATGTAGCGCTTACAAATGAAATGTTTCAGTAAAGCTAAAAATACATTACAAAAGACGCTTAAGTAAAGCTACAATAAGCACCAACAACACTAATATAGTAAGTATGTTATCATTGAATGAACAGGAACGCGGTATCACAAAGATCATTTCGTGGAATAACATATAAATATTATGGACACGAGATGGATATTGGGGTTTAAAGATTAAAGCGACGAATAACAAAAGTAAAACTGCGACAAACGTAATAGCTTTACGTTATTATTATAGCTGTTTAAGGATCTTTTCCTTTAGCTCTCCAGGCCGAAATTTGTCAATTTTGAAGTTATATACAGCAACAATATTTGGTACCATTTGACTCATCTCTTCGAGCTGGTTCAGAAAATATCCATTTTGGCCAGTTTTAAAGCATTTTCTATTTTTTAGGCTCCCAATGGTAAACGTCTTCCTTCGTGCTCAAAATTCTCAACAAAAATCTTGATAATTGCACAATTTTATGTACCATTCGAACCGCATTGACAAGCTAAGTGGAATGGTTAGTGTATATAAATGGTAAATGGTTGATGTCAATTACTCGGTATTCGGCCGAATATTCGGTGAATTTTACTATATGGCACATCCCTAGTTAGCACATAAAAAATTTATCAAGTCTCTTGTCAAGCCATAAATCATAAAGCATTACTCATGACGGATATAACTTACAAGCATGACAACACTATTTTATTTACAATATGTACGTAGACACAAAAAATGTCCTGGCCAATCCAGACGGTCAGCGGTTTTCGTGGGGACATCAAAAAGCTGGAACTTGGAGGTCCCATCCAGGGTTTGAAGCCGGGAGCAGAGGCACTGTGTTTGGTGTGGGCAACTTTTTTGCCCTAGCTTTATGAAATATAATAAACATACCTGTACGTATATAATATATATTTATACAAACGTATATTTACAGGGTATCATACCTTATGTAATTGTAGACTAGCACGTCGGCATTATTTATAAATTAAGTACATTTTTTCAAGTTCACATACATACTTATATAATTCATTGTAATGGCTAAACGCCATGCCGAGGGTATTTTTGGTTTGTGGGCATATATATGTGAAATTTTCAGCTTTGTGACGGTGCACCTATGTACCGAATCCCATTATGGACGGGCCAGCAGTCACGGATCGGATTAACTGCACAAAAATTTAAAAATGTATTAGCCTGCGTTCCTATTAGTTTACGTGCAATAATTATGCGAGCGTGATTTAAATACACTTGAGTGCGTTCGCTGATGCAGTGTTAATGCAGTCCGTGACTATAGTGTTATTACAGCAGCAACACCATGATACCTGACGAATAGTTGAGGGGTCTAAAAGATCACAAAAAATATTAAAACGAGAATAGACTAAATCAAATGAACCATTCCCGACGCTCGCCCTGATTATTCGATGTCAGATCCGATATGGGCGCAGTTTGTGTGTCGCATGACTCCGAAGGACTCACGGTAAGCGGAAGATTTTCGTGAGTTTTATAAACACCAGCTGGATAGTTGTACAGCGCACGGCCGGCACACAGGACAAGGATTAGAAGTAGCAATATCGACGCTGCGATCGAAACTAAAACAGCTATAAAATAATATAGTGTTTTTTTGGATTTATCAAAACAATATTTACCATTAGGACATTATTTTACTGCATTCACATAGACAGACTTATAGACAAATCACCAGGGATCAAGCGAGTATCGGACTGTGACATTTTCATCATGAAAGAATCCTCAAAGCCTAAGGTATTAGCCACTGGGATATATATTTTTATGGAAATCAGTTTGCCTATCTAGCTTAATTCCTTTCGGCGTTTAGGCTTTGCCGCAAATAGAATTATGGTAATGGAAATTGCCATAACAAAGGTTTGGCTTAAAAACATGGCATCTGCTGCAAAAAAATTACCTATTTGGTAAATGACCAACACTAAATCAGCGGGAAACAATTTGTTCAATTACAAGTGCATACAGAATATTGGTTCCAAAGATTAAAAAGCATTCGCCGGTACTTGCTATAATAAGCACGACACAACTATGTACAACCTCGGGTTGACCTTTAAAAATCTTTTTAATTTCTAATTTCAAAGTTCGGCCTTGATGATGACATCCATGAAGCCGAACATCGGAAGGAACAGCAATGGATCAGAATGGAAGTCTGTGACGAGAATAGAGCAGTTTACCCCACCAGAGGAACAGTAGTTAGGCGTCCAACAAAATGGATGGATGTACATTAATTCCCAAAGCTTCCAAACTTATATTGCTGCACTACTAATACAGTTATTACTGCCATTTTTGGACAATTCAACGTTGACAGTGATATTACGCGCCGGTCAACGCCAACTATTATACATTTAATTATTATAAACTGATTACGATGACAAAAACAAGGAAAAACCATTACCGCCAATAACGGCATCGTAATTGTCTTCTTTAACAGGACGAACTTTAATGTTCGGAAACTCGGGTGACGCTCCGTGAGCCCGCGATTCCGCTGACCACGACGGCAAGATCGGTTCTATGGGCACCAAATGACAATCACTTGGACGAACAGGGCCGTGAATCTAAAAAACAAAATATATAAGCGCAACTTATTACAGTGCGCACAAATAATTCGCTGCACAGCAATCAATAAGCAAGAGGTGTCCAGTTTAACGTACACATAGTATCATCAGGGCGCCAATGTATGTAGAGTGAAACGTTTCTCTGACAACATTGGCCAATGTTTTATAACCAAAACGCAGAAGCACCTCAATAATGCCAATACGCTGGACAAAAATTTACCGGTTTCGATCTAAACTCAAAATAGTTTGGAGTTTATAATATTTCGTGTTTACGTATACATATAACCAAAAGTGCATTAGGAAAGAGTATGACACTTCCCTCCATTCTAGTGTAAACCCGTGTAGGGTGACACGGGCATTTTTACCCTGACCCTCTCATTTATGGGAGGGGGTGGTCATACACAGATGACTGTACATAATACGTAAACAAACAGCTGAAGATGGACTATATTCTGGAACTCGGGTTCATTGAACCTAAAGCCATGAAAAGGCATGAACTATGCATCCAAGTCATTGTATTCACCCTTCTAAAATACCTATTATATATACCATTGTTGATGACCTGTGCACAATACATAATTACACAAAAAATGAAAGCGCACTACATTTTTGAAATCGGGTTCGTCGACCACAGAACCGTTGAAACCACATCAAAAGGTATAATATAGTCAAGTTGGACTCTACGTTGCAAACCCACCGAATCCAGCGTGCTTGGTAACCTAATTGGCACTCAATATAATCTAGGAACAACCTTTAGCACGGATAATAATTTGAAAAATCGCTATCTCGTGCAAAGGGTCGACGAACCATGTTCGGGCCCACTGACAGCCTAGAGAGTGGTGTCACAAAACATTCGTGGTGAGCCAAATTGTAGACCTCGATCAGTTGATTCGGTCTCCATTTTTCAATGAGAAGTCTCCATATGGGATGCGTAACACTGGCACCCGTTTGGCCAGAGTTGGCAAAGAACCCTTAAAAACGTGTTTTTTTGTCATTTTGACCTGAAATATGAGATCGGAGCTGTAGTTCGCGTTCAACGTCATCGCTTTTGCTCTCGAAAAAATTTGTCGAAATCCGTCCATTCGAAGATGAGTTATGAACAACAGCGACAGACAAAAATTTTTTTCGCCATTTCCCCCTAGTGCCCTAAGTTGAAACTCCGCTCGGTTCGCTAGCCCCGTTTCAATCACATAAAAAAACTACAATAACAAACAACAACAGCTTTCTGAGTGAGCATACCGCTTATAAATCTTGACAAAAATCGTATTACTGTAACGTCTCACAGCGCTAGCGTTAATAGCGTAGCGTCAATGCAAGTAAATTGGGGCCTACGGTGTAGCGGCAGCGTGCTAGTCTTGCAAGATCTCTCTTGTAAGAAAAATTCGAATCCCGGATGGTCCCATATAAGATCTCTCGTGAATTTTTACGCTGATCACCTGTTTTCGCTTTCTCCGAGAAAAAAGCTAACCTGTATTGCCGGAATTATAACTTAATCATCCTAAAGAACACTGCAAAGTATACAACCGGAGGGTAATGAAATAAGGTGGCGGTAATACGACCGATCCAATGCAGCAAATAATACAAAGTTATATCTGATCTCAGAAGTTGGTATCCTCTGCATTGTTTGTAGATTTATACGATTAATATTTATAGATAATATCAAACGTTTGACAGTCTGTTAAGATTCTAAGCCTGTCAGCTGTGAATTATTGTTGCCAAACAAAACTTCCTCATATAAGACGAAACTACCATTACCTTTGCTAGTGATGCGAGAATTATGCAGCGAAGGGGGGTAAAACAAGTCACAGTTATCAGATATGCGGGTAATATTAGTACAATGTTGAGTCATTTTAATAACGTTGGCTCACTTCAAAGCCACTTTCCAGCGTTTCTAAAAGCTCATCGTATCCAGACTCAAGCTCCGGAAAAATTTGTTTCAACGGATGCTCTGTCCCAACGGCTAGTCTCGATATACATCCCTCGAACGAATGCTTGTCTTGTTGTTCGCCAACTAAAAATATTAAAATACATTATTAATGACTGGATTTCTACTATTACCATAATGTAATAGTAACACCGACACCATTTCGTGGCGTTTGAATACTTTCAACATCATCAATTTCAATCCATTTAATTTTCCAACACCTTTTGTAATATTGCTTTTTAATATCTAGTCAGTGAGTTATAATGATTATTAAATAAGCTATTCTCTGGGGGTCCTTTCCCGTCTCTGCGAAGCTTCCAAATGTCAAAATTGGCTTTCATGAAGAACGAAAAAATAGCTCATCAACGAGAGCCTATCCCAAACGTTTCTCGTAGAAACATGGCTGGAAATGGGATTTTAAAAACTTTGACCTATTTATAGTACGCATTTAATATTGCTATGTTGGAAGAGGTCAAAACAAATTTGCTAAAATCTTTGGAAAATAAATTGTGAAGCCACATAGCCATATCCTGTGTGCAGAGCTTCAGTAGCGTGTCGACCTTTCCCCAAAACCAGCATGGAGACTACCAATGGAAAAAAGCATTTACATGCAATACATTTGCTGTCAATGCAATTAACGCGTGATTTTTAGTAATACCTTATAAATCTTGAACAAGTACAGTATAAATTATTGCAACAAAACTATTAAAGTGTAACTTTATTATATTTTGAAATCAAACAATAATTATGAAATAATGTCCAGTAGTTGTGAAAAGACGCTGCCGAGTTTCGAACGACCGAACATCAAACAACAATAAATTAAACAAATTTTTAAAACAAGCCTCGAACGGCTTTCAAACAAACAGCTTTGAAAAAGTGCGTAAAAATTTTCAAACAAAGTGCTCATAAAATTTGAAATTATTCTCGAACGAGCGTTAAACAGCTCTCAGTTCTGACGAGTACTAGCAGTACATGGATGTTGATCGTAAAATTAAGTTCAAGTTTAATACTCCTTAGCGCCCTGGGAACGAAGCCATTATCAGGCCCAAAAACAGCTCGATCAGCAATACAACGATGTTATTGATGAGATCCAAATTAGCCAAATGGACTTACATGCGGAAGCAATACGGAGATGAGTGAGCTGAGCCCAGTCTGGCATCATCTTGTTGAGAGCCAAGTCGGGCGGAGACGGATATAATCCGACCTGCAAGGATTTAGCAGTATTTATAATGACAAACGTAATAGCATAGCTAAACTATGTGCATAAATTGCTTAACTAAAGTCTAATAGCTAAAAAATTTTTGGCATTTTTGAATTAGCTTGCTACAATAACCAAAGTCACATCAGGTCGCCTCAACTGAACAAATTTTTCGCTCCACCAACACGTGGTTTGTGTACCATGACACAGCCCAGTACACTGGTACACATAATAGAAATAGTCGTAATACCAGGAATGACGGCCGCGTTGCCAACGAACATGGAATAATTTATTGTAAGAGATTTTCGAACAAAAAATGATGAAAATCAAAATTTTCTCAACAGTTTCCAACATCATTAAAATTTAATCTATTAACAGTCGTTGTATTATTTGAATTATTTTTGGGCGCACCACAGTGGAGTGTGGGCGTCCCCACTTTCAAAATCTCATATATTTCGTCTTCTTTCCATATGCTCGTCCCCACTTACCCGAAACCACCCATGTTCAACTAAATCCATTATTTACTAAGCAGAAAAAAGCCCTTAGCGGCAAGGAAAAAGAAACCTCTGTGCACCGCTCGGAACATGTTTTTTATGCTTATAAAGTCTCCATTCTCTGAAAAGTTTTCTACAGGATATGAACCACCCCCATCACGGTTCGGAACCAGAGGACGCCCAATTTTACCAGGGGGGCATTTTGTCAAAAGAAAAACGGTTAAAAATCATGTTAAAAGCGCTTTTGATGAATAAAAGCGATTCTGAAGTAAATTTTGCCAAAATTATCTAAACTTGTTAGGTTCAAGACCGAATTTTAGTACAAATTTTATCTAGTTTGGCTCAGTTTTTACAGATCGAAAACAAAAAATTTCGCCAAGAAGCGTTGAAATACCGGGGGAGCCCAAATTTGTGCCAAAAGGAGAAACAGATGGCGCACATTGTTGTTGCCAGGCGACCCAATTTGGAGTACCAAGTGTTGCTGCTCCAAGGGAAAACACTATTTTTAAAAGTTTTATTATTATGGCGTGGGGAAGGTGAAATAATTACGTTGGCCAGTAGTATTGAGAAAATGCTTTGGGTTAATTTGTGCTTTAGATGATTCGGAAAAATGTTCTACCAATATTCCATTCGCTGAAATGACCGTGGACAAGCCTATAGGTGAAACCCCTGTTGCGTACCTTTTACAGTTTAGATAAGATGTGGCAAATTTGATTCGTAATAAATGTTTTACTCGTGCATCCAGTCTCTAAAATCAGTCCTGGACTATGTTAGGAAAGTCGAACCCCTGTTGCGTACCTTTTACGGTTTGGATAAGATGTGGCAAATTTGATTCGTAACAAATGTTTTAATCCTGCATCCAGTCTCTAAAAGCAGTCCTGGACTATGTTAGAAATGTCAAACCCCTGTTGCGTACCTTTTACGGTTTGGATAGGATGTGGCAAATTTGATTCGTAACAAATGTTTTAATCGTGCATCCAGTCTCTAAAATCAGTCCTGGACTATGTTAGGAAAGTCAAACCCCTGTTGCGTACCTTTTACGGTTTGAATAAGATGTGGCAAATTTGATTCATAATAAATGTTTTACTCGTGCATCCAGTCTCTAAAATCAGTCCTGGACTATGTTAGAAAAGTCAAACCCCTGTTGCGTACCTTTTACAGTTTAGATAAGATGTGGCAAATTTGATTCGTAACAAATGTTTTACTCGTGCATCCAGTCTCTAAAATTAGTCCTGGACTATGTTAAGAAAGTCAAACCCCTGTTGGTTCCAGGAAGCTAATGCTAATATTTTGTTTTTTTTTTATAAAATGGCAAGACATGGGTGTGTAGCCGATTTTCGGTAAGACACCTTTCCAATATCATCTGATAAATTCGTTGCTCTAAAGCCATTTTTATTTCATTTGTATCACTTTAAGTGACATTGGATACAGCTTCCAAAATTATAAACGACTTTTGCTAAACCAGGTTTTCTCATATAATTAGCTAAATTCACTGTTCCAAAAGCATTTTTGGCTCATTTGCACCATCTTACGGCATATTGGTTATAACTCCAAAGACTAATTTCTATGCTTGAGTCCACTTTAGATGTGTATACTTGGGTTGTTCTTTAGTCAAGTCAGTTTAGAATCGTAAAAGCTATGAGCGTACACGACCAAAGCTCTTTCCCTATGTACGCGAACAAACATTGTGACATGTGCTGCTCGCGGTCGCTATCTTGCGAGTTAGCATGTCAACATTGAAGGATCAACGTCAATGCTGACGGTGCAGCCACCTCAGGTTGGAGAGGATGGTTGAACTCGAAATCGACGAACGTTTTTGTCGCTATCACATCTATTTAGCTCCATGTACTGAGTAATAAGAAAATTCTCTGAAACCATAAATATTGAGTTAACGAAGCTATCCCCAATCGTCCTGGAAAAAGTATTTGCGACTAGTAAAAATTTATATTTATTCTACCCTCACCCACTTGTAAGGTAACCGTCAGCCCTGGCGAATACTGTCAAGATTCGAGGAATCATTGTGAGAAAAGATGTATGAGCCAAAAGTTGGTCCCTAGAAACTGGTCGAAGCACTAGGAAAAACATTTTGATTCAACCTGACCTAAATGGCTGGGCTTAAGACAAGAATTTGCTCTTCTAGTAAAAAGAATCAACGCTCAAAACCGATTCAACGGACCCATCCGGTCCAGTCCCCAGCCAACACAAGTTATTAAGCAGTAAATTTACTTGTTTCAAAGATTTCTATTTAGTTCTCTTGCAATCTTGCGTTGCAAGAACACTAACGGTAGATGGACACAAAAATATATAAAATTTCATGGTAACTTATCAATATAAACAAGGATATTACCTGAATTTTGATTGATATTCCGACATGAAAAACATTTTGATTCAACCTGACCTAAACGGCTGGGCTTAAGACAAGAATTTGCTCTTCAAGAATCAACGCTCAAGACCGATTCAACGGACCCATCCGGTCCAGTCCCCAGCCAACACAAGTTATTAAGCAGTAAATTTACTTGTTTCAAAGATTTCTATTTAGTTCTCTTGTAATCCTGCGTTGCAAGAACACTAACGGTAGATGGACACAAAAAATATATAAAATTTCATGGTAACTTATCAATATAAACAAGGATATTACCTGAATTTTGATATTTGATATTCCGACATGAAAAACATTTTGATTCAACCTGACCTAAATGGCTGGGCTTAAGACAAGAATTTGCTCTTCTAGTAAAAAGAATCAACGCTCAAGACCGATTCAACGGACCCATCCGGTCCAGTCCCCAGCCAACACAAGTTATTAAGCAGTAAATTTACTTGTTTCAAAGATTTCTATTTAGTTCTCTTGTAATCTTGCGTTGCAAGAACACTAACGGTAGATGGACACAAAAATATATAAAATTTCATGGTAACTTATCAATATAAACAAGGATATTACCTGAATTTTGATATTTGATATTCCGACATGAAAAACATTTTGATTCAACCTGACCTAAACGGCTGGGCTTAAGACAAGAATTTGCTCTTCTAGTAAAAAGAATCAACGCTCAAGACCGATTCAACGGACCCATCCGGTCCAGTCCCCAGCCAACACAAGTTATTAAGCAGTAAATTTACTTGTTTCAAACATTTCTATTTAGTTCTCTTGTAATCCTGCGTTGCAAGAACACTAACGGTAGATGGACACAAAAAATATATAAAATTTCATGGTAACTTATCAATATAAACAAGGATCTTGCCTGAATTTTAATATTTGATATTCCGACACGCTCGATTTTCACTTCGTAAAAATCACCGTCATTGTATGTCGACGAATTTTCGCGCATCGTATGCTCCATCCCATCCAATCGTACTCGAACAACAATGTGACCTAGAATTTTTTCATTAACACAGCTCAAAAAAGAAATCGCAGAACAACGGACGATCGAATGTTGTGCTGGGTTCTATCTAAACGATGCTCACCTCTAATACCTGAACACTCTAGAGGAAACTTTAATACTCTAAATGAAAGCCTGATCATCGTAGTTGTAGTATCTACGGCTTATCTTGTTTTACATTCAACGGAGACGCGGACAAAATGTGCACTTTCCACAATAAGCGGTTGGAGTTTCATTAATTTGCCCACAATACAATTAAACCAGTATTACAGCGGAAACAGAGTTTACACAATTATTATTTTACAGACGATACAGCCGTTGTGACAAAACCAGTCCCTGTGCGGCTTAGCTAACAAGCAAATCACTTTCCGACAAGGAGCACATGCTTCTATAATCTTAATGTATTCTGCAGACACTAAATTTAAAAAATCATGCTAAACCTTGTTAAACGGGCGTTCTGCCGTGTTCTATTTTTATTGCGGAAATGTTTTCAATGGAATTTTGATCACCAAATTCTATGGTACGTACGTCGGATTTGCCACGTTGCCATGAAGGCTATATCGCATCCCTCCAAGGTTCGAACAGAATGCGACAAATCCCTATGACAACTGGACCTGCTACCTTGCGGTCACAAGCATGGCGATAGGAACTACCCCAGCAAATCTTAGATTATTTGACCTAATCCCTCTATCGGAAATGCTAGGCGTAAGGCAGACAACGTCCGTGACATATAATCGTTGTTCGAAAAGTTTGATCTGCTGAAGGAATCAGTCAGCCAGTTGGCTGATCCTGCAGCACCAGCTGCACGAGTTGATAGAGAGGAAGATACTCGGCCTGTAGCTTCTAACATCGTTTCATCAGTAGTCTCTGTGATAAACGACCGGCGGTCTCGTGAAAGTAATTTGATGAGCTTTAATCTAGACGCTGGCGACGCATCTGACTGTACTTAACCAGCTCTTTCTAGCTACAATACAGATACTTCTACTGTTAGCGTTGATAATGTCTTCAGAGTTGAGCAGTAGCAAGGCAACAAAATCCAAAAACTGAAAGTAATTTTTAAGTCTTCCGCAAACCCTGGTAAAGTTCTTCGAAATGCTAAGAATCTGAAGGATTGTATTGATATGCGCTTCAAAAAGTGCAGTATTAAGCGAGATTTAATCAAATTGCAGCGAGACGAAGAGTTAAAACTATATCACGCTTTCAAAGCTCGCAAATTAGCTGATGAAAATGTTATTTCGCAAAAACTTTCAAAAAACTAGTCAAATGAACATTTAACGATAATGATACTAAAGATCATAGCAACAACAATAACCGCAACATTATTCTTAATAACAACAACGATAATAACTCTGTTATCAGTAACTACGTTTCTATTACCCATAGCAACTACAACAGCACCAATAGCAAAATTTTTGATAATGTAAGGGGGCTGGCAACCATTATATTTCTTTTGCAATTTGCAACAACCACTCCAACACAATCTCAGTTACAAACACTTCATCGAATACTTTGTTGAATGTTCGCAAATGTGTACTTTTCAATGCCCAATCTGTAATTAATAAAATGGATGCTTTGCGTTTAGTATGTTACGAGAATAAACCAGCTATATGTTAATGATAACTCGATCGTGGTGTCGTGATAATATTTCGCAGTCGGACATCAAACATTTTGACTTATCGAAGCGATCGTGGCTCACGGGGTTTTTGGTGTCCTATTGTATATACACATATCAATTAACTCATAGGTTTCCTCGCTATATAATACTACTATGTACAGGGATGCCATCTCATGTATGTGTGAGATTGGTTCGGCGAAACTTCTGATCGTCTGCGTTTATCGAGCCCCCGGTTGTCAAGATAATGACGACTCTTTCACCACGTTACTACAAAATAAAATCACTTTTGATAACATTTTAATTGGTGGGGACTTCAATTTTCTGACTATAAATTGGCATCTATTAACACGGCCCCTAGCTCTTGACCATTTTATGACTTTTGTTTTTAAAAATGACTTAACTCAGCTAGTAAACGCGCCAACACGGATGGATAATATTTTGGACTTGTTACTATCATGTAACCTCATTGACATTGCTAACAATATTGTAATTGGCTGTCCGCTTGCTTCAAGCGGCCACGCTAGTGTATGGTTTGACATAGTGATCAATCATAAAACGGCTGTAAATTGTCAACGTCAGCGACGTAATTGGCGGCGGGCAAATTGGTCGCGTCTAAATAATTTCCTATCGGAAAAACTCAATAACTACGAACATTCAACAGTTGAATTGGGCTGGCATCATCTAAAGTCGATTTGATTGTGTGCTATTGATAAATTCTGTCCATTGACGTCCAACACAACGTCTAGTTTGGGCTAATTATGACATGTGGGCGGCAATTCAACGGCAAAAAAATGCTCACCGTGCCTACCAACGATTCAAAACAAACGAATCCTGGCTTCACTATCATCAAGCAACTGAACTCACCAATCTTGTAATCTTGCTTGCAAAAAATAGATATCAAATGAAACCAGTGGTAGCAGTCCTAAAAGCTTTTGGTCATACACCCGATCTCAACTAAAAGCTGAATCGTCCTGCGGCCCGCTTCTTCTCAATAACAACTACACAACTGATCCACTAACGTGCGCAAATGCATTCAATCCAACACTTTGCCTCCGTGTTTTCCAAACACAAAAAACCGGGTCCGTCTGTTCACCGACGACATCACGTGCAACTAGATAAAATTAGCTTTGATGTGTTAACTATTTTTACCATTTGCTCAAAGGTTGAAAGTTGGGTCTTCACCAGGGCCTGATAATGTTCCTAACTATCTTCTGAAATATTCAGCAACTGTTCTTGCTTTACCGCTATCTAGACTCTTCAATTTTATTTTCACTTCATAAGTTTTCCCCAGCGAATGGTCGATCGCCCAAGTATTCCCGCTTTTCAAAAAGGGTTTCGTCATGATGTCGATAACTATAGGCCAATAATTTGCTCCACGTTTCGCAATTTGGCTTCACACATGCCGTGCAACATCACTTGAACTACTAAACTTCTTGAGTTTTGTAATTGGTGCAGTCCACAAACACGATTTTGTGGATTGCGTCTATTTGGACTTGTCGAAAGCCTTCGACAAAGTCCCACACAATCGTCTACTGATCAAACTAGCTGCTTACGACATTTGCATCAATTCATAAAATTATTCTTATCATCACGAACTAAACGGGTGGTGCTCGGCGACCAATTATCTACACCAGTGGAAGTAAGCAGTGGCGTTCCACAAGGAACAGTTACTAGGAAAAGTTACATACTCGACACGAGTGGTGTCCAGAATGATATTACTGCCTCTGCCAAATGGGCAAGTGACAATTTTTTAACTTTTAACCCTTCAAAGTGTGAAGTAATTCATATCGGTTTTAGCAACCCGTGCTGTGTGTATACTTTCAATAACTCTGCTATCGAGGAGACAGTTGTTAATGATTTGGGTATTTCTACTGCAACTGATTTAAAGTCTTCTTCTCACGTTGCAACAGTTGTCAAATCTGGCTTCAAAGTGCTTTATTCAATTTTGCGTATGTTCAAACCAATGTCTAAATCCGTGTTTTTACCGTTATTTAAAAGTCTCGTTCGATCTAAATTAGAGTACTGTTGTGAGGCGTGGAGTCCACACTTGGTTCGGGACATTGCACTTATAGAACAGGTACAACGTTTTGCAACAAAGCGGGTAAATGGGTTGTGGGATTTAGCATATGAGGATCGTCTCTGTCGACTGGGCCTACAAAAATTATCTACTCGTAGACATCGACAAGATCTTATTTTCTTGTGCAAGGTGTTTAACAATATGTTCCACATTGGTGCCGTGGATCTTGTAGCTATGGCAGAGGACGAAAGAACTCGTGACCATCCGCTCAAAATTCGTCATCCTTCAACGCCACGTCTTGACTCAGCAAGAAACTTCTTCAGCTATCGTGTTGTGGAGTCGTGGAATAACTTACCAATTTATGTTGTTACCGCCCAGTCCCTACAAACCTTCAAGCGCCGACTCCACACCTCACAATGCTTAGCAGATCCGTGATGCGATTTCTGCCTCGTGTTTTTGCCTTTTGCAGGCATTAACTTGCCGACGATGAAAGCCATCGACATTCTGCTGCTATCAGTTTGCTCTCATTCCTACTTTTTTAATTCAACTCGGATAATGGCTGGTGGTGGATAGAGTGAATCGAGTAAGTGAGTGAGACCGTATAAATGGCGCACATTATGAATCGTTACGCCCATTAACCTCGCTACAAACTAGGAATTTTGGTCATATTTCGGCCTGCACCGCCGACGGTTTTTAGTGATCAAAATGGGTATCGTTATTATCATTTCAGGGATGGATAATCATCGAAGTATTGCTACCGTATATATATATTGATTGTGGTGCCATAAAAGCACCTATTGGTATACGTATCTTGCATCATAGTATCAGTATTATAACCATATTGTGGATGGCCATAATGGCTTTATTGGCGTACTTGAATTATGGATATATGTATTAACATTACCATCGTTTTGTTGCACCATTTTGATGGCCATAAAGGCACGTATCACGCATATGATTTGTATAGTCATGCTAGTACCGTATATCTATGTACCATTGGAATTGTTGTTGGTATTCATATGTATTTTTAGGTGGAAATATATGACTTGCCAGCCTGATTACAGTCGTATATTTGAATCGTATTTGTTAACCGTTTACGTGTAACCGTTACGCCATATTCATACCGCACTTTCATGTTGTTTAAGGTCATAAAACCGCCTATATTTTATTATGCTTCTATACCGTTTTGTGATCACTATACTCGTGTTGTACCCTTGATTATGGACATATAATTGTAACCATTTATCACTGATTGTCGTACCATATCCTTGTCGTTCTATTGTGTTGATCATGGCCATAAAGGTCTATATTTGAATGTAACCTTCTTGTGTATTTAATTGATGTTTTCAGGATTATGGTTACGTTTCGTTGTACCCTTGTAGTGTTCATAAGTTCGGAGGTACAAATAGTCGAGGATAATTTGTTTCGTTTAGGATGATTTTTACGGAAGAGTTAGGGATCTTTACGCATATACACTAGTACTTTAATGAGTATGGCGAGCTCTTGCCACACCCGGCTCATAGATATGTAAGACGGTACGACTCCCCGCCGAGCCCGATATATATGTATAGGAATAGCCCTACCCCGCATGGTAGGACTGCGAAACTTATTGCACATTTTCATACGAAAGAGTGGCCGTGAGGGATACCCGTCAAGACCGTCATCACGAATGAGGACTACAAAAAATTTGGCTGTTCGCCCTATAGCGAACAGCAAATGAGCAAATTTCCTGAAAATTTTAATAGGAAAAGTGAAGTATCACTTTATCAGTGTTCAATATTAGGCAGTGCACTGGTAAACTGCAGTAACTAAAATTTATCAGTTACCAGCGTTCATTTTCGCTGGCAACGATAACTGATAAAATTAAGAGAATATTTATGAAAATTGGGATTCAAAATATCGGCTCCGGCCCATAACTCCGGAACCGTTGAGAAATCACGAATTAAGTATTTAACATTTCAGTGTTCAATATTAGGCAGTACACTAGTAAACTGCAGTAACTAAAACTTTATCAGTAAGCAGCGTTCGCTGGCAAAGATAACAAAATTAAAAGAAAATTTATGAAAATTGGGACTCAAACTATCGGCTCCGGTCCATAACTCCAGAACCGTTGAGAAATCACGAATTAAGTATTTAACATTTCTTATAGAGAATTTTATGGTCTTCCTACTGAGACCGGTCCTGTGGAAATCCGATTAGGATCCAGCGACTTATTAGCGAATAACCAGGTATGTACAGCAAATAAACCATATTTAATTGAATAACTTAGCGAATAATTGACAGAAAAATATATACTTGGTATTGCTAGACTCCTTGCAATCCAGGCTTTCTTTTGAACCCGGAATCGTTCCGCTGCGCCCACTCTGAGGTACCCCTCCCGTGGAAAATCGCTGAAATAATACCCCGATGGGCGTGTTACCCATCATTAGATTCCCCTTGTCAAAACTAACGCAAATATGTCTAACATCCCACAACACTGTACCCCGAACCCGAGGGAGCCATTTAAACCACTGCCTTTATTTACAAAATCTCAGATGGGCTCGCCTGAGAGCCTCCTTTCCCTTTTATTGTCCAAACAGGTACCTGTTGCATATTAAACTGCTCAGACAGACGCGCTGAGTCCGAATCCGACACCCGTTTGGCACTCTGGTCATCATCGAGGGAATGGGACCCTCTTTTCACACCTGTTGCCCCGTTTGTTTCCTTTTGTTTACTTAAGCCGCGTCTCTTTTGAGCACACTGATTTCAAGCACACAAGCACTTTAATATTAAATTGTTAACAGTAGTACCGGCTTCATCTAACTTTGACTTTATTTACGCTTCACCTTATAAGTCGCGGTAGTTCCAGCTAACCGCTTCGTTAACTCAATAAACAGCCGTTTAGGATGCCGATCGTTTAATACTAACGGTGTATTAACTTAAGATAAAGTTAACTTCTCTTATCAGTGAGGCTCTAAATAAAAGTAATACTAATCCGTAAAGTTATATGGAAGATGCAGCTTGGTTTGCCTCAGACCACTGAAAGTCAAGCCGTTAAATCAATAAGCTTGACCCTTCAAGCCTGCTGTGGATATGGTGTTGATTCAGTAGTTTAATATTAGATTTTTGTAAAGATTCTAGTTGATTCGGGTTTCTTATCAGTAATTTGGAAGCTGTTGGTGTACTTATCGGACAGATAAGCTTAGACTTGTTCTGCTGAACCATTTAAATATTGTTTTGTAAATTTAAAATTGGTAGCTCATCGGATCTGTCCGGACGTTTTGTAAGTAGTTTAGTATAAATGTTGTACCGAAAGTTTAATATTAGACTGCTACATTTATATAAAAGGGGGCAATAAATCATAGAAATTGCCCATTAAAATGGTCCGAAATTCATAGAAAATCGGATTGATAATAAAATTTACATTAGAGCTTAAGTTTTGGAGTCAAATCCTACCAAAAGTGCTGACAGAGCACTTTTGGACGAAAGTAATAAAATGGCCTTGTAAATCAAAATAAATCCCCAAAACTTGCAGTATTTAAGCAGAGCCACTCAAGCTCTCGAGCGTTCAGTCTGACTTCGGCAGCGCAAACGTCGGTCGTTTTGCAGACCGGCTCTGTCGCTTAGTATTACTCAGTTTGTTGTTTTACTCGTAGTTTAGCGCTCTTTGTTTGGCTTTTTCCTTGCTTCGACCCTGCGATGGATGTACGAGCGATGGATCTCGAACGAGAAGACTCAAGGTGTAAGTGTGGACAGGAAGGCGGTGTAGATTACTAATGTTAGATCAGATAGACCAGAAGCTTAGGAGTTAGCCTACAGGACTGAATACTGCCGTTATGAATACTAGTATATAGTGGTCAGCCTTCTCTATCCATACTGTCATTTACATGATAGTTGCACCCGTCCTAGCTTGTCCCGTATGCAAGTGGCTGTGATTAGCCACTCACTCAATAGTTAATGGCCGAAGTCATGATGAATCTCCCTCAGTCGATGAGATAAGGCACACATTAACGCGTCACTCGCGTACAGAATTGCACATGATTTCCTGAGTCGAGTTAAGATTGGAAACATAATATTCGAGCCGACCGAGGTTAAATAAAATTTTCCTTCGATAAACGTCCGAAACAAAGCTCCGTATCACCCTTTTTCTTGCTTCCTGATTTTTTGAATTTTGAATAAGCGATTCTGGTTTGTAAGGATGCGTTATATGAGAAGATTTGGTTACAAAAGCCACGCTTGGAATCAGTATTAAGAGTTCCTGCAATTGGTAACAGTTACCCGGCACACTGTTACCTTCGACAATTGTGGCTGAGGTTTTGTTAGGATATTAGTAGCAATCGACGCTTCTAAAAATCGAGCCGGAAAATTTAATTATCCTGCAACCGGACTCGTCAATGTAACATTCAGAGGTTGAGACAGCAATCTCCGAGCGGAAATTTAATATTTCTTAAGAATTACTCTAGAAATTTGGTTGAATTTTTACCCGGACCTCCGTAAAGATCTCCGCTAGTGAAAAGTTGCAAATACTACCTCGGAAACCCAAACCCGACGACACTGAAGGGGCTTGCCGCCACCAGAATAGGATAATTGAAATATTTTGCGATTCCTCCAGGAATTTTGTTGAAACTCTCGCCGCTTCTTCGTAGGAGTGTCCGTTAACGGACACCATTTTAAAACTCAACATTATCAAGTCGGAATCACAAACCAGACGGCCGGATAGAGGTCCGTCCCTGCCTAAAATGTCAATTGTTAATAACTCAAAATTTCCTTCCAGGAATTTTGATGATTTTTATCGTACGAATAGAGGCCGTTCGGCCTTCCATTTGAGCCCTTAAGCCCCGCAAAGTAAAAGTTACGGGAAATGCAAACCAGAGCAGCGCAACCGCAGCTGTGGATTTAGTTCAAATTTGTTAAATCGTACATCTTTCGTAAGTAGGGTTTGGTGTTACTTTTACATGTATTTTCGATGATAAAAGAAAAATATTAATTTTCCTAGCGTAGATATCTCCCAATGTGAGAGTTAACATCTCTGTATTTCAAAGTTATCGATATCGCTAGCCGCGATATCGAGTCTATCGGTTCTCGGCCCGACGGATCCATTTTTGTGAGGACCGTTGACCCGGTCCTAATAAATTGATAAATAAGATCGAACCCAACCCGTGTAAAATTTCACAGAAAACGGCTGGCAAATTAGAGAGATATTTAAAATTATAGGTTTTCCCCATCCCCTATCAAATTAGGCCAAGAATCTCGGTTGAAAATTAGGAAACCGAACAATCGAAGGATACAACCGAGTGAAATTCAGTTAATAAAATTGTTTCGGTTGTCCCGACAACCGGGGCCGCCACTTACTGACTCGTTTCGTTGAGTAGGAACCGCTAGCAGCACAACTCAGACGCTAATACCAAATAGAGCTCTTTTCGAGAGCCGTTTTCAAGTCACAATAGTATAAGTTTTAGTAATGTTAGGATAGCATTGGTGACTTACCAGGCATCGCAAATCACAGTTCTAGTTTTAGTCAAATGTCCTTGAATACAATTTTAACCCCTGCCCCTATGCCCTGAAGTTGGCATGAAATTTGTATAATGATAACGCATAGCCACTCTATTGGCAACGATTAATCGGACTCAGAGAAGTTATGGTTGTGTCGTAACTTAGGGACTCGCTCAAGCTCGTCCCTTGTCCCACATGAGTGCCTTTGCGTAGTAGCAATAGTGAATGATCCGATCTCTTAAATTTCCACGTTAAGGAGCTGAGTCAAGATATTAAATTAGTACAGAAAATCAATTAAGTAAGCCAAGTTTGTTAGACCGTTTGAACCAGTAGAAGTTGGGAATGCCCCAAAGCGGCTCATTACTTCGGTAGTGGCCTACTTACACGTTTAAGCGTAGTTTATTGTCATTTCTCAAGTATTGAGCAAGTAGTTAAGTCTTAACTGGGAAACCTGTCATAGGCTGAATTAGTGAATTTTCCCCAAACGTTTGTTGACATGGGCAAGCAAACCATGAACTTAGTACGACCTTTTGGTCCAAATTGAACAACCCCATTAGTCTACAATGCGCTTGTAAGCCCTTAGATCTGCATCCAGTTTTAGAGCAGTACCGTTTGATTGAATTACCGCAGAACACCAAGCTACTTTATACGTTTATTGTAGCAGTGGAAGTGGAGGCCAAGGCAACGCCTTGAACCCTTTTGTAAGATTAGAGAGAGAGTCCATCTGGAGCACTCCATTAGGATGAACTAAGTTTACAGATCGTATGGATCAAATATTGTCCAACCGCCTCGTATTAGGACGCGAAAATATTTTAAGTTGCACTTCAGAGTTTAGATTTTAGGGATTCTTTTCTTTACCGCTCGTGGTAGCGCCGTACCTTTTGGTAAGAATATATAATATTGTTCCGCTGAGCCAAGCACGAACGTAGGTACTAAGTGAGTAGCAATCGTTGTGCCTAGAGAGTAGTAAGTTGAATGGCGCCTCTCTCGATAACTAACCGTTTTACGCTTGTCACTCACCTGTATTTGATTTTGCCCTGACCCGTTTTAGATGAGTAAGGTGAGTAAAGCAAAAGTCACTTAAGTCAATTTTGATCAAAATTGAGATTTATATACTATAAGAATCAGTACACCACCGCGGTCTTAACGCGATAATCGCTTAAGTCCTAGACGAACTATAGAAAAATTTATGGCGTAGAAACAAAACAACACAAGTCAAGTCAAGACACAGTATATAACTTTGCGCAAAATTCACCTAAGTCTGACTAAAGTGACATTTCCTTTAACAGCTGATAAGAGCAATAATACCCTAAGTCTGACTTATGGTAATTTTGCTGTCATATACAAACCACCTAAAATAGGACTTACGAGGGATTTGCTTTGATTTATGCATGGCTGCAACGTAGACATTTAGATAATGCGCATCAACCGTAGTTTTTTGGTAACAAGCCTAGATACAACATTTTGTACACACATTTTAATTCAATTTGCGTGTCTGTACACATACTGTCCAGCGTATCATAGCTGCCGCTATGCGTTGTGCCAAATCCCCTACATGTAAATTTGGCCAACGGGAGACCAATATATGAATACCATTCATAGTGATAACGTTTCGTGTAAAGCGTGGAGTACTGCTTTATTCATAAATTATTAATCTACACTGTGATTATTGCATTTCAGATTATTTTACATTGTGCAACGCCATTAATAGTTCGTACTAATGACTTTTGAAATTAAAATTAATAATTTCTCATTCCTACTGAATATTCATGACTACGTGTGCATAAATTGGTGTGGCCGCCTATGGCCAGCAGTTATTAACGACCCTAAAACTGCTAAATGTAAAATTCCAGAAGGACACGTGTTTGTGTGGTTTTTTGGCGGCGGAAAAAAGCGTATGTTACAGTCTCCACTCGTAAAATACTGCCATTTAACATAAACAGTCTACCAAAGCTACTGCATCTAACCGAAAAGTCTCCAATGCGCTATTACCGAGCAATAACGCACAACTCCAAGTACACTCGAATGACAGGCAATAAATTATTACATGATGGGCTTGATAAGCGCGACGATGCAAGAATCTCAAAATCAAAACTCATTCGACGGAATTGACTCTCACGTATTGGCCATCATAAACGCGATCACTGATTCAGCTACACTAATCGTAGAAAAGGAATATCAGGATTCGCCGAGATCACAAGGTTAGTTACTATGTGCGCAGTAATAAGTAGTAAATTGAATTAGCATTAGCATTACACATCGCTCAGCGATACACATTTTACGTGTTTCAGTATTTTGCGTTCTGGTGTTGACAATACAACGATTAGAGAATTTAAGTCAATGAATGTTAGTATTGTTCGCGCAGCGACACGTTTTCCAAGTTTCAGTGTTTTGTCTTCAGTGTATTCATTTAACTCTTTTCAGCTCATTTCTAATGCTAGCCCGCATAAAACATGATGTTTTGTTGTTCTAGAGCTTCCGGAAATTGCGTCACCGTGCAACTCGGCGCCGTTGGTTGGTGCTTCATCGGGCAATTCGGCGCCGTTGGTTGGTGCTTCATCGGGCAACGCGGCACCGTTGGTTGGTGCTTCATCGGGCAATTCGGCGCCATTGGTTGGTGCTTCATCGGGCAATTCGGCGCCATTGGTTGGTGCTTCATCGGGCAATTCGGCGCGGTCGGCTCATGCAGCACCAGGTAATTCTGGGTTGGTGTACAAATCGGTATCTAAGTCAAGATACCGATCGTCCAAATTTGCAAAAATTCCCAGTACCTCAAGTGAACACAATCTTTCGTTTGACTCCGACGGAGACGATGCCACATACGAACATGAATCAGATACTAACTCGTCTAGTTCACATATAGGTACCGTTACGAGAACAGATGTGCACCCGCTAAACAATCCTCCTTACCTAAGGCAACAAAGCGGCGCAATGTCGCTGCATCTTCGGAATGGAAGCGAAATAGAATACCTACGGCATGTCTACATGGTATAGAGTACAAGACTGAGTCAGGTGTGCGGATTAAGGATTGCAATCCGAAATCCGTTGCGTGCAAATGCAAGCCACTACCAAATGGCCAAAATTCATGCTCTGAAATTTCTGAATCGCAGAGGATCCAACTGAACAAGGCTTATTATTCTGTAACAACCAAACAACAGCAAACTGAATTTTTGCTTCATAGGGTGGAAAAGCAGTCAAAAATAATGCAACGAATAGATAAAGAAAAACCGATAAACAGCGAGAAGCTGAGTACAAATACTCCTTTGTTGTTGATAATACGAAAAAATATGTCTGCAAGGCTTTCTTTGTGACAACTCTTGGTCTTAAAAGTGACAGTGTGCTTCGAACAGCTCAAAAGCACGCTCCTGAGCAAGGTCATTTCGTTCGAGCGCAGCGAAATGCAACTAATAAAACGTCTGATGAAACTGTAGAAAGCGTTAAGGAGCACACTACAGTTTCGTGAGAGTTCCCTCACAATACTGCCGCAAAGATACATCACGGGAATATCTGGATCCTGAGTTAAACGTTGCTAAAATGCACCGTTTATACATGGAGTGGGCTAAAACAAACGTTTCCGCTGATACAAAGCTCTCTAGTCCATCTATTTACCGTGAGATCTTTCACAGAGACTTCAATTTGAGCATTTTTACTCCAAAAAAAGACTTATGCATGATCTGTGAACAGCCGAAAACGGAGAATTTGGCCGGTGACGCCCTCGCTGAATACAACCGCAATGTTAAGGGCCCACATCTCGAGCGTAGTCAACATGCTCAGGCGGAAAAAGCTTTAGATTAACAAAAATGCAAGGAATGTCGATTCTACAAAAGCGTTACTTCTGAACTTCAGGCTGTATTGTACACCCCTAGCAGTAACGTTACTGCAATGTATTATAAGTCGAAGCTTGTGTACAATTTAACTGTTTTCGAACAGAATTCAGCAGTCGAAAGTGAACCAAATGCCGCCTACAACTATTTATGGCAAGAAACTACAGCAGAACGGTGTTCAAATGAAATTGGTAGTACTCTTCTAAAATATATCCGTTCGCTGCCTCCACATATACGGCACATATCGTTGTATTCAGATACATGCGGAGGGCAGAATAGGAATAAACACGTTGCTGCCGCTTTGCTACACGAGGTCGCTAGTGATTCGCATATCCATATTATTGACCAAAAGTTTCCAGAATCCGGCCATTCCTACATGGAAGTGGAGTCCATGCACGCCAATGTTGAAAGAGCCAGAAAACATCAGATAATTTATACTCCGGACTTTTGAATTCCAATTATAACATCAGCCAGATTGGTAATACCCTATGAAGTCGAATTTATAGAACAAGATAAAATTTATGATTTGAAAACTTTGTCGGCCAGCTTCTTTTTCAATGTCAAGAAAAATACGGACGGCGAAATTGTTACCTGGATGACGACAAAATGGTTCCGGTACCGTAAAGATATGCCGATGTCAATTTTCTACAAAACAAACTATACAGACTTTGTATTTAAGCAGATTAATGCTCGACCTGACAAAGCTGATCCCATCGCGATTTTTATCGTGATTTGCCACATTCGGATCCTGCTGGAAATGAACGGCACGAACCATAACCTTGACTACAGCAACTTTGTCTTTTACTACAATGCAAAAAATTATTGACATTTTGCCAACATTAGCTGCAGCGTCGAGTGGTGGACAAGTTTGTCGGTTGACAGTTGAAGTTATCAAAGTGTTGGTCTACTATCATTTCGGATGTAACGATTTCAATCGCTTCGGATGCAACAATATCGGTCACATGGAACAATGCAACAACTCAAACAGAATAACCGATAGATAGCATCGTAACTGGAAGGATTCAGGGTGAGAAACGGTTTTGTGTTTTGACTTAAGTGATTATTTATCACGCGATAAATTTTCTGTATAGCTGAAACGTTTGAAGCAAAAATCGCTTAAGACTTAAGTGAATCTTCATAATCCACTCAAACGTTCATTTTAAAGCAAAATTCACTTAAGTCAAATTGCAAAGGTCATTCTGCACGGCTGCAGCCGATTTGAGAGTTTTTTGTCTATGACCGTATCGACAGCACTGAACAACGTGATAATACAGCATTAAAAGAAATTTTCTATAATAGCATGTGTGTTATACAAATAAAAAATTTGTTATCTCAAGACAACGAGAAATGACTTAAGTGGATTTTGCATTAAGCAACTTGAAGCATCTCTGTCACCAAACGTCACGCATAATAACAATGGCTTCGACTTCACGAATTAGATACACCGCGATTCGGAAAGATTGTGTTATCTTAGTTTACCTTCGGTGCTTAGCATCACCCTCAAGCCGAAATCTTTCGGCTCCGGTGCCCTCAAGTGCAGAAGCGTCACCGTCGTTTTACTCAGCGAAGTTTGTCGGAACCCAAGTCGAATGAACTTGACCGCAGCTGCTGGCTTGTTGTTGACGGGCGGAATCGAATTACTACTATCTTTAGGGCGATTATGGTTCACAAGAGTTTCGATGAACGACGACTCCTCAAATTCGGCACCAATTTCTGCAACAAATATAGTAACGTAAAACAAACTCGAGCAGTAGTTGGTACGAAACAAAGTAAAACTGAGCGGCGTACGTCAAGGTGCAACGTTATTCCGTCCTCACTAAAACAAAGCTAGACCGTAGCCTTAAAGTAAGCCTTCTTCCGTATAAAAGCCTAAGACTAAGCACTAATCTGAACCATCATTTACTAATGTGTTCCTTCTTTTTCGAACAGTCAATATTATCGGGGTTGGTGATCTCTCAGTTGGATTTGAGCAGGTCATGAAAATTACCATCACAGAACAACTTTATGGAAGAAATATCCTGTTATAGGTGCTCGAGGTGATCTATCAGTTGGATTTGAGCAAGTCATGAAAATTACCATCACAGAACATCTTTATAGAAGAAATATGCTGTTATAGGTGCTCAAGTTGCTTCGAAAAAGTTGCTCAATCGATGAAAAGGTTATATTTTTGTGCGGAAGTTGGAAAATATATTGTGGATTATAAAGCGCTTATAGCTGCTCATTATCGTGTGGGTAAAGACGTGAACCTCGATTTGAGCACCATAACGTATGCGCGCTTAAGACTAATGTTTTTTACCTTTCCCAGCTATTAAGACTGCAATATGTTCAGTGGCTCGGAAGCGAGGATGAAATGGAGCGAGCGTGGTTTTATCAATAGTGATAATTTTGTGAAATGATCTTATAACAGGTATATACTAGGTGATGTATATACTACACTAAAACCTATGTAACCCTGAACCTATTGAAACCCCTAAAAACTCACTGACCCAAAACTAATCAAAAAAACGACTGAAAACGCATAAAACATTACAGCTGGTTTCTAGATAACGGAACCATCGTATTCAGCATTCCTAAAAACTCATATACATATTTTTGATGCCTTGTACGCAATACGTAACCAAACCAATAAACACAGACTTCTGGCAATAGGGTTCATTGTCCCTGAACACATTGAAAACATCTGAAATGGTGCTATACATACGTGTTGGACTCTGAATTACCAAACCATCACATTCAGCGTACCGGAAAACATCACTATTTCTGGCAAACGGTCGACAAGCTATATTCGGGCCCAGAGCTGCCCAGGAAATGCTCCCACGAACAAGTTAAGTTAGGGGATACGAAGCCAGTGTCCCAAGATATAAGCAGCGAAGAACTGATACCCATACGGCCAAATTTGAACGACCACAAAAAACCAGTTTTTCCCACTTTGACCCCAAATATGTAAAAGTTACAGCCTCATCACTTTTGCTATTGAATAAAAAAATTATCGAAATCCATCCACCTAAAGATGAGTTATGAATGACAGAAACAGACAAAACAGAAATTTTCACGATTTTCCCCTAAGCGCCCTCAGTAAAAACTCCGCTCACTCTGTTTCAATTAACCAATGCGGTCTATACAATAATTATTGTCAAGTTAAGTTATCAGACAAATCAAAAGCACTCATAGCATCATTTTAATACATTCATAGCCCATGATAAAGTTAATGCAATGTCCGAACAACGTGTACAGATACTTTGTAAAAATAATTGTTACCACTTTCAAACGCCGACAAACCTAACTTATTTTCGATCACTCCGATACAAAACTATACCTAGCTTAATATCTTATCCATGATGACTTTATATTTTTGATTCATTAAGAATGATTGTCATTTATACGCCCGAAAAAAGAAACATTGAACCTAACTTATTTTCGATCACTCCGATAAAAAAATTATACCTAGCTTAATATCTTATCCATGATGACTTTATATTTTTGATTCATTAAGAATGATTGTCATTTATACGCCCGAAAAAAGAAACATTGAACCTAACTTATTTTCGATCACTCCGATAAAAAAATTATACCTAGCTTAATATCTTATCCATGATGACTTTATATTTTTGATTCATTAAGAATGATTGTCATTTATACGCCCGAAAAAAGAAACATTGACGAAAATGATTCCACTGCAAAAAGACATCTCTGCAACAAAACTACAATACGCGCCATAAATGACTGTCCCCTTTCGAGCAAGCGAGCAGCGATCATTTCTAGCGGGTACTGTTACTTACCAGTCGCACAAAGAGGTCCGCCGAACGGTGTTTCAGCGCAGTCGCACTCGTAAAAATCGTACCGCTCATGACAAACTCCGTCGTTGTAGCACGGCGATGAGGCGCAAAATTCGTGAACGCCAACCGCGACTGCACCATTCGAATCAACGGCGATGCGCTCGACAAGTGGGATGTGGGTACCTTCGACAAACAGCGACCGCAGCAAACCAAGAAATCCAAGCGAGCCGGGGGATGGCTCGCCGCCTGTAAAAAATTTATAAAACTGTGTTATGAATAATATTTTATACCAGGGTCATTTCACGAAACCATGTACTTTTGAAACACCACTTTTTGAAGCCAAAATGAAACGTTTTCCAATGTACAGTGTCTAGACCCCTTCCGATGTAAAAAACCCTGAATTTTTCGAATATCGATGTTTCTATGCAAAACGAGCTACCTGAAACCTGCTACAGGGGTGGGAAAGGGCCCCACTGGGGGTCAAATTTTAATCCGAAATAAGTCATTATTCTGTAGGTTGACGGAGTGACACGCGAACCATGGTCTGTTTTTATGCAAGTCCATCAAAAATGGTCCTAGTCAAGCCATTTGGAGCACTTGCGACCTAAAATTGATGCTGCTAGGGCATTATTGGGGTTAAAATCGACCAATTTAGAACAAGCCTGTCGCAGAAGTTTTTCTAGCGCAACGGAGACAGCACCTACAGATACCATTTTATGCTCACAAACCAACCATGAGCGGGGGACGTCTGAGAAAAAATTTCAGGCAGATCCTTAGGCCTTGTAAAAAATGGCACCCCGATATGTTGAGTCGGGGGGGGCTACACCTCAGGTCGGGGGGCTACACCTCAGGTCGGGGGGGGGGGGGGCTACAGCTTCCTACAACATGCAACGCGCCAAACTTTAGCTACTTCTATACATTCTAGATGTAAGCTGGTGTAAAACAAATACAATTGATCTATGACCAGTTTACATTTAAGTGATGTAAAGCCATCAAGCGGAGATGGTACTGGCAATCGAAGTCATAAACAATAAGGTGACACTTACAGACATGGTTCTCTGGAATGTGAATGGCCAATGATCCAGTCATTTCAACGGTGTTGCGATTTGCTCACGAAGGATGGTTCAAAGAATAAGTGACAAAGGCAGATCCAGTCTCTGAGCAACTTGCAGTGTCTTCCTCGAGATCTGCAATGGCTGCTGTCTCAAGATCAATGGTCACCATCCTTGAGCCTGCGCCGACAAGTTCTGAAGCTGCTTTATCTGGAGCATTTTGGAATGCCATGAATCAAACAGCTGGCTCACACTTACAGTACTGGACTAACATAATAATGACATTGGGAGGATATACCAACACTGGGTTTATACGGAAAAACACAAAACAGACCTTAAAGCCAGCAATCCAGTTGGTGAATTCTTCCTGAAAAACCTTGAGAATCAATTTTCACCTGGACCATACCATCAACTACATGGGATGTGAGTCGAATCGTGATCACAGATGCGTGTCTGCGAATGTTTGCCTGCCATTCATGACACCGTATCACACTCTGCCCAAGCAACAATGACCCTGGTAGGAGCGAGACTCCACTAGGTTGGTGCCACGGCGCTTTGAGTTCAATCATCCTCACGTTTCTCAGAAATTTTCTGTCCTGGTGTAAACAAGGAGTTTGTTCAAAATACAAAGCCATCATCCTGACCCAATGGACAGAACGCCCTTGTTAAGAACCTTTCCAACAACCTACAGGAAGTCCAAGCCTTCCTCAGCAGAGGGCGCTGCAGAGATTCCTGATGCCGATATCGTTGAACTTCTCAAGCGCTATTCACCTGATGAATTCTAGCAAATCCCCGTAACTAGTTTCCAGCCAGCTGTTTTACTCAATACCCGAGGAATGCCAAACATAGCAGCTGAAATTGCTGAGCAGGAACAGGAACATGGTTATCCAAATACCAAAACCAGCATCCATACGCTACAGTCATTAATTCAGCTACTTCGGAATGAAGCTGTAGCAAATTCACTATTAATGCTGCAGCTACCCTTTGTATGACGCGTAGCTGAGCCTGCATTACGATAGACATTTTTAGGTTCTTGTAAATATCCGCTGTGGCTTAATGGGTATCATTGACTGCTTATTGTTTTGATACTTGTCGATATATCGTGAAATAAGCTCATACCTAATACCTATTCTTGCATTGCGGTAAGGAACAGATGATTCGGTTCGCTCGGATCACAGCGTTTAAGTGGCTCTTTGTATTATAATGTTCCATTGAATATTGATATTGTTTAAAGTAATGCCCACATTGTAACCGATTGCACCAATGCTTGAGTCGGTTTGGAAGAATATCAATGTAGCAGAAATATTTTTACCCAAAGTAAAAGCAAACAGCATAGTTTTTAGATAAGGAATTTTCTAAGATTTTATGCCAACAAATTCAGTTAGTGCATGGTTTACCAAGTGATGCGTGGGTGTTTGTATTCCTAAAAGTGGTACCTTTGTGAAAGGTATGCACCCTGTCACCAACCCACTCACCGTCGCTCCGAATCGCGCGAAATCTTCATTTAACAATGAAAATAAGATGATAAAAGGAAAAATTAGCATATACGATTACGTTATATGATTTTTGATTTTATTTTTATACAAACTAGTTCTAATCTTGATAATTGTAATTATAAATTGTTCCTAAAAATTGAATATGCATCTTGGAACTAGACATGCACAGTTGTAGGTTTCAAGGGGAATGTCATTAGCTGAAAAAGTTTGAATTTTGTAGGTTCAATTTTTTCTAATTTTCCTCATGCTCTCGGTATTTTGCCAATTTTTTCGAATTTTTGCAATTTTTACCCATTCTGTATGATATTGTATTGTCTATCGTGTGATTGAAAGTCAGTTCGACTGTGCTGTCTTACAAACTGATCTTTGACACTGTTGCTGCATGGTGTCGGGGCTGGATTTATGATCTAGAAACCATCCACGCATCCCACGACACAAAGCCGTTTTCCTGTAGGTACACCCTCCCTGACGAACATCCAGTTGACCGATGTCGCTTTCGCGTCACTATCTTAAATAACCTACGTTTCAACACAGATAATATTTTGAATCCGCATCAAATGGACGTATTGTAATTTTGATGCGCCGTTCACTTGGTATCACAACCATATCTGATCGTGCTGCTATTCAAAGGATCAATTCATCATTATTAACTCCTGCTGCAATTTGGTCACCTCGGTAACACTGTCATTCAACGCCTCAAAAATTCAGCAACGCCGCTCCTCCGGTTTATTTCCCAAACTGGATCCTTGTTGGTCGATTGTCCCTCTGGTGTTTGGCGAGAAACCATCGGTATGGTTGGTTCATAATCCTCCATCATCATACTATTGTCAATCCTGATCATTATTTGTCCTCCCTAATCGATCGCTTCGTGGCAACGAATTGAAGCTGTATCAACCATCTGTGCGCACTAATGTTAGACATTTTCTTCACTTTATCAGATAATTCAATCATCGAATAAAGTTTGCGATAATGACACTGTCCTTCTGCTAATTTGGACAGAGTGCAAGCGCAAATTGAGAGAGGTGGTCCATGTCAAACTAGGCAAGCATCTCTAAATTCTCTTGAAGATAAGCTAAAAGGTATGCTATAATATTAATAATAAGATAATCAATGAATTCATTTACATGTTTTGAATTAATATCGTTAAATATAATATCTATAACTGTTTGGTTTGTTAGGTGTTATGTGCACTTGTTAGATTTTGTTCCATAATTTCTAGCTTTATTTCAATTATTTCAACCTCAGAATTTACTTATTTGTTTATTTGATATTTAGTAGGATGTCTTATCTTACTTTACAGCTTGTATCAATGATGGCATTGCTACTGCATGTAACATTGTTTTATGGTATGAGTGCTTGTATAGGCATAACTGGTTTATATGGTAGCCATATTTTTGTATAATGATTTATCCTTATTATTATTTATTACTACTATTACTAATAACTATTGTTATAAATCAACAGAAGTTCATTCAAATCTCTATTGATTCTGAATTTTGATTTAGTAAGACAACCATGAAGTTCTGTT